>JAUESI010000036.1:2123834-2138181 GCA_032275145.1 Synergus laeviventris
TTTTTAATTCCTTTGAATTCGTCTGAGTTTCGAATTTTAATTTTATTGACTTGGATTGGAGGTCAAGGTTTTTTTTTTGCTTTTAGAAAATATTTTAAGTATCTCTGTTCTGTTGGTTTAAAGACAACTTTTAGCTGATAATCAATTTTTTTGTTGAAAATTCAACTATTTTGTTGAAAATGTTTATGTAACGGAATCTCAATTTTAGGATATTTTGGGATTATTTTGGGTATTAGTAAAATTAATTTACAAAGAATACACAGCAATAGGTTTTTTCCTTTTGGTTCTCACATTTCAAAAATTTGATAAATAATTATTAATAATAATAAGAAAAGTAAAAACTAAAAATAATAAATACTAATTGATAATAATTTTTATAAAAAAGGTACCCTTTGAACTTAAAAAAAGTACCTTATAAGTGACAAAAAATTATCCTATGTACCCTACAAGAGTTTTCGTGGTTGCTAATTTAAAAAATGGGTTCAGATTTGAGGATTTTTCAAAATTCAAAATGGTAGATTCAGTGTGGCGGACGAAAAATATGAAAATTGATCCGATTTACTTGATATTTGTTACTCGAGAATTTTCGGGTCCTTTGGATTCGTTTTCAGTGTCCCCGAAAACCCAAGATTACCGAGTTTCACTATTCTAGTCCGCATAAACTTTCCACAATTACATTTACATATTCTGTAAAAACAGAAATTATCGACAATTTTGTCATTTTTGTTATCGTTGTTTTGTTTAGGGTGAAGTTTGATTGGGGTGACGTAGATTATTTGCAAAACCCGTTGTTTTAATCAACAATTTCAATCGAGTGGCTGCTGGCACGCTTGAGGCAATTGCTGACGGAGAAGCTACTATTAAACGATATGAAAACAACTTTGTTGCCTGTGGAATGTGGTCAGTGCCCGCTCTGAAAGTTTGTCATGTTAATAGTTTATATATACACGCTTCGTTTAATTAAACTGAAACTCTGTTAACATTTTCTGGAAACGTTGTATGGCCTTTGAAACGTATTTAGATTGCACCCAAATTTACACCTGTTAGTACATATGATGTTTGCTTGCTTCACTAACTTTGTTTTTCATATTTCATTCAATTAATCATGCGAAAAGACAAATTGAATAAAAAGCTGCAACGTTGCTTTTAGTAATTTAAAAATTTTAAATCTTCATACACTCGAGATTAAATTCGTGCACGTTTTGCATAATAAAATTATGATAATATACAAATTGAAAACCTCACAAAAGCTATTGAAATGGCAAAGGCTCGTTATGAAATAGTTGGTCATTGATCATTTTTCAAACCCTTGTTAAAGAGCGAGCATGGAAATATGCAATAAAATATATTAATAGGATGCAACTAGATCAAAATGTAATCAGGTAGATTTTATTTCATCGTGAAAAATGTATTATTTTCTTTTTCAAATTTGATAGTCCTTGTAAATAAAATGTTTCGACTCGTATTACGCTGTTCATATTTTGTGGGACAAATTAAAATGGAACTCGAGCTGGTCGATGACATAAAAGGTTAAGGACCCTTTATTCTCTTTATATAGTCGAAGGTAATTGTTACACACGCACGTGAAAAAGGCTCGAGTACTTAAGTTTTAATGAGAATAAGTGAAATCGTTTGAAATTCATAGCGTAACTAATCGCATAATTTGAGGGGGAAGGCATAATTCAAATAGGAAGATAAGAGTCTTAGTGTTACAGAATATGTATATAAAAACACTGGAAACGCGTTTTCCAATAAGTAAGAAAAGGATTTTTTTTGCGAATTCGATCAAATATAAATTATAAGTTTTTACACAACGATTTTATGATGAAGTATGCGAATCTCCCTGAAGCCGGTAAAAGTACGGGTATACATTATACCATATAATCTTTGAGGAGGAAGTGATAAAATGAACTTTTATACATTTTAGGATTAAATGTAAGCCGAAGATGAAATACATACCTTCATGAAACTGCAGAAACCGTTGCGTCGACGAGAACATTATTACGTCAAATAAATTTGAGAACAAGCAGTAAAATTCAGATCCTCTAATAAAATTTGTTTTACTTTCATAATACTTTGTCGACCGAAATCCTGAAAATGTGGGATCATAACTCCTGTTTTTCTGTTTCAAATTATGGAGAGAAATTTTCTGCATACGAAACGCATAAGCACGTAAGCGTGAAGGAGGATTTTAAGAGTGTCTTGGTAATTAAGAAAAATTGTACTCATTAATAAGGTGCCTTGGATTACAGGCTTGACTAATTATTTGGACATTTTAGTCCACCATCCTCGTAACCATTAAATTATTCTTTAGGGTTATTATTATAAGCAGGTTTTATCGGGTATATTATAAAAAGGTATTATACGTAAATTGTGGTCCGCAATGTAACTTCCATTATGAAGACACTGTTTTAGTTAATACTAGAAATAAATAACTTTTTATAGTTTTTCAAGGTTTCTCGTAAAACCCTTCACCATAAAAATGATTTAGAAACAGGCAAACAATTCGAACACTAAAATCAATATAATTGATTACTTTGAGTGCATAAAATGCTTTTTTTAGAAGAAATGTAGTCTTGAAGAAGAATAAACTTGAGATTGAAAAATAAACTTGAGATGTTAGCTGCAACTGTTATTGATGACTCTAGGGTTAAGGTGGAGAAAAGAAGGTTATGAATTTAACTCCCTCTCGAAGATTGGATTTTGTCTATGTGGCATTTAATAATTAAGAAGACAAAGTTGCCACGACGTGAACGACGGATTGTGGAAGGGGAGGTTTTTCATTTTAAAATGGACAGGCCTGATGCACTTTCACAAATTGCATCGCCACTTCGACCGGTTCGCCAGGATCCTTCAAACAGAGAACAGATTCTGCTCTCTGGTCCTGCGGCTGGAAAGGAATAAAAAGTCAAAAAGCCCATGTAAAGAAGGTCTTGACGTTATAGAGCTGGGGTTAACCGAGGCCACGACTGACCTTCTCCCTTTTCTCGTTAACATTCAACGACAACAAGTCTCGAAAACTTTTTTACGATTTCGCTAACTGCACGGTTAATGGTATTTTAAATCAGGCAGAGAGACCCTTGTGTACTTCGAAAATCAAACCAGAACTCAGGATTTAACCCGCGAGTATTCTGAAAGCTTTGATATATTTGAATGATGGCCTGTGATAATTTTATTTTTTCTATTCATCTCTGTTATACCGAAATTTGTCTAGTGATACATTTTTAATACTTATACTTTTTATACTAAAAAGGTGAAAAGCTTTATTCGTTATTCATGGCATTCAATATTTATCTTCATATCATTTTGGAATTCCACTGTCTTTATATATTCCATTCATTTACCATCTCTGAAGAGCTGTATTCTGTATTTTCAGAAAATTTTTCAGTATGAGAATAGCTAAAGTCCTTTCAATCAACCACGACTGACATTAACATGCATTTTTTAGACATGAACTTCATTGAACATCAATCAAAACTGCAAAATCTAATATATGTATGTGAATAGTCGGTGAACTTCAAAACTGGAACTCATCCACTTGATGTCTGTCATGTAAATAAAACTGAAAATAAACGAGTCGTTTATATGCGATTTGGAGATAACATTACAATTTTAATGACAATATTTTTCGTTAAAACTCGACAAAGCTTTGTTTTTTGCACAATGAGGACAATTGGGATTATACCAGAGATGATGATTAAAGCGTATTATATATATATGATTGCTTATGGCGTCCCAATGCTGAACAGGCATTCTTTTTTTTGTCAGTCTTTTTAATTTGTTCGGTAGTACAGAGCTAGGATAATAATGCCCTAATGATCAAACATTTATATTTTAGAACCCGAGGATTCCTTCAAAACACGTGAAAAATTAAGCAAAACATGTTCCCAGTGTTTGAATACTAGTTGATTTATCCTGTCATCGTGAATTCCTTCTACGTTCCTCTTCTCTTTCTTTCTCATGAGAGATTCAAAGCTCCTTTTACGAGTTTCTAGACATATATCTCATTCGTTTTTTCGGTCTTTGTCGTCAGTAAACGCAGGTGTACCCACAATGCACCCGCTGCCAGACAGTATTCATGCTATTGGTGCTGCTGGTGACGAGGAACGACCGGATGCGGGGGTGGACTATTTAGAGTTAGAAGATGTGCATAAGATAGTGTGAGAGAGCTCAGGTTTGCATAGTTATTTGCGAGAGGAAAACAGAGGCTGTGGAATATGAGTGAAACCACGATTTCGTTTCTCGGTGCACCTTGAAAACCACATCCCAACTCTGAAGTATGTGATGGTCTATTCCGTTACAATAGAAAATAACATTTCACTTTATCTTTTAGTCATTTTAAAGACTAAACATAGGAAAAGCTGAGTTTTTGATCAAAGAATCTGCAAATATGGGAAAAAGATATTTCTTGCCAAATATGAAATTGAAGAGAATCAAAATAAAAAGTCAGATTTGAATAAATAAGGGTATGACATTTTCTCCGATGAAAGCACTTTTTCGTACTTCGTATTTCATGTCACATATTGCAGATCACTCAGTTGTGATTTCGTACTCTTTTATCGGTTCACCATATCCAATTTTTATGCGATAGTCAAAAGATGCTGGAATTAATCCAACTGGATGAATTTTTTGATTGCCTCTTTTTAGAGCTTCACCTAAAAACAAGACAAGCATTCAAGTTCACTTTCAACATAGTTAATAAATATCAAACAGATATAACTGACAAAAGCCAACGTCCTCCGTCGAAAAGATTATTAAAATGATAACATCTATATATCCACCATAATAATATTTCCTTTTAAAATTTAAATTTTCTGAAATATATACATGTAGCTTAACATGCAGGAAGTATTAACGCATGACTAGATCTCGTAACCGTAAAGGAAGGCACTCGCTTGAAAAGATAGGACGGATATATGCCGGATGTTCCGGGCTTGGCAGGTGTCTCAATCTAAAGGTGGTTAAATGTTAGACCAGCGATATTAAACTTCGAGTCCTCTCGATTGCTCCCAACCGAGGGAGCGACTTTGAAAAGGACAGGTTGCCTTTGGAGCGTTATATAGAGAAGCCTACAAAGTCTAGACTTGAGTTTCTAAACTCAAGAATTCTAAACTCTAGAATTCTAAACTCTAGAAGTTTTCATAGCTCTGTTTTCGATAGGACCTAAAGACACTCGCTTCACTGAATAGATCAGTCAGTCGGAGAGACTCGGAATGAGAGGTTCTGCCATCTAGTCCCCCTTTAACCCTCTTTTTCCTCTTTCCACCCTTTCTTCTTTCACCCCCTCTTATCCACTTTACTTTCGGCACAAGGCTTCGCGATCTACGTCATTTATATTGCGCTCTTTGATCTCAAAAAAATTCAATTTGCCCGGAGATTGGGCCGCGAAGCAGTCAACCATGTCCCTGGAAAACCTCACCAAAATATTTTCCTCCTTCCATAAACGATGAGCTATCCAGAATCTGGGAAATTTAAATTCCAGGAAAAAATTGAGGAATTAAAAAATGTTTTATTAGATTGTAAACTGCTTATTTTGATAATGGTAAACTGATTCTGATATTCAAGATCCATCCCCTATTGCCCTGGCCCTTAATTAAAGCCGGAATTCAATTTCCTGGCATTCGGGGACTTCACTTGGTATATTGTATAGATGCTACGTTGTATGCCTTCGTAAACTTGATGAAGCCTTTCTGGAAGGGAATAGATAATTTATAGATTGCAGAAAGTACTCAGCTTGCATGTCATAATTATTATTTAATGAAAATTGAATTTTTTTCATTAATTTAAGAGACATTCCTAAATTACTTTTGTGACATTCAATTTCCAGCCAAAGTTCGGCGGAAACTCGATCAGTGAGCAATTTCAGCGATACATCAATAACACTGACCTGATTAAATACTTGTCATTTCAGAAAAAAAGCCGTGTATAAAATTCTCTATTGCATCAAATATTGGGCTTTCATTTGCGATAAAGAATTTTTTTTTCGCTCCTCTGCATTCATTTATATAGTTTTACCTGAATATTTTAGGTACATTCCAGTTCTATATTACAGTTGTTGGTCCCATTTCGTGCAAAAATTTAGAATCAAATTTTACCCGAATAAATTTTCAGCCATTCTGTCTTTTAAAATTCAATACAATACCAATAGGTGCCACTTTCATCAAGGACATTTGAAATTCGTGACACGTGATAAATGGAAATCGAGGCGATACTTGGACTCACTCTCGACGGGGAAAAAATGCACAACTTTCAAAATTGATTTTCTAGCCTGTCGTTTATGGGACGTAAATGAAAAACATAGTTGATTATTATTAAGAAATAAAGTAAAACATGCAAATTTTCTAAAAAGAACATTGAATCGAGTCGTTATTGCATTTATCATATCAGATGAATGGACCTAAAAGAACAGTATTTTAACTCGAAGATACGTAAAAGCTCGAGTCTTGACAACACGTTTTGTCGCGCAATTGTGTGCGAGATGTGATCTCAAGTAACAAATGAAACTTGGAGAATTGTGCACGTGCCTGGAAAGACTTCCCAAATAAAGTACAGGTGCCGCATAATAAGAATAAGTAGAATTTCAAGTAAAATTAAGAGAAGCTGTATACAATCTTTCATCTCTAAAAGAGTCTAAAATGAATTCAAGTTGACTCGAGAAGAATTCATAAGCATTAAAAAGAATTTCAAATAATGTAAAATAATTGATTAGAATTAGTGTGAAAAAATGAGAAGTAAAAGGTGAAAGCTAACGAGAGAGGATAAAAAAATGCTGAAGAGATAATAAATGACTACTTCAGGGAGAAGAATGAAAAAAGCACATGAGAGGATATGAAGAACTTGAGAAAGAATAAGAAGAGTTTATGAGTGCTTTCACAAAAGTGAGTAAAAAAGATGAGTATATTGTGTTGTCGAGGTTTATTTCATTTTTGAGAATTGGTTACGATTTGCAGAATTGAAACTGCTTTCCTGTGAGGTAATAGCAGATTCTTCTGATGATATCACGAAGGGAGTTTGTAAACTAGGGGAAATATCTCCTTATAAAATTTCCTTTGTATCTTGCTCTGCGGTTTCCGTGATCTATAAGAGGTTTTCTACTGCGTTCTCTATTGTTGAAGAGAGTCTTTAGAATTCCCTTCTCTATATGTCAATTGTCTGAAATCTCTTTCACATTTTCTGGAAGTTACTGTTTTAAGGAAAAAAGATATAAATTCAACAAATGGTGGTAAAATCCTGTAATGACTGTGAAAAAAGTCATCGAAGATAATAATGTAATGGAGCGATAGTTCAAAAAATGAGAAGCTACATTCGCCGGAAATGGAATCCGTTACTGCGAGTTGATAACGAGGAGGGATGGGCTTTCCAAAGGAGACGAAGTTGCGAGATAAGGGAAAAACGTATAGAAACTTTCTGTTATTATCTGTCTAGCAAGTGCCCGTAACAGTCCATAAGTTCTTGCTTCAATCGTTCTTCAGCCTGGTATCACAGCGATGATAGGGCTGCACTGAAATTGAAATTGATTACTTCTCCATAAGCGAAGAGGTTGATTTGTGGCTTGTGCCTTTCAGACGATACCTATCCTCTTGGCACTTATATGGTGCGATGTCTAATCATCTCCCAGACGCTCACTGAACTCATTTTAAGGGTATAATATTTCTTTCTCATATGGACCAAAAAGCAGACTGTTATCGTTTGTTAAATCGTGCAGATATTGACGCACTGATACACCCCAACTTAATTTGGTGTATCTACTTTTGAATGAATATATTCGGATACTTTTTAATGGTTTATTATATAAAAGGAATGAATTTCAATTGAAATAAAGAGATAGAAATCCAATTCCTTTCTATCTCATTCTATCTCTTTTTAAAATATTTCCCAAAACTTCCGAAGAATTTAAAAGATGAATTATTGAGAAACATTATATTCTAAAATTACATGCAACTCTTTGAACTCAAATGGGAATTGGAGAATGTAGTGTCGGAATGTTTTTGAATATTTAGGAATTATTTGGAAATGCGTCGAAATATGTTGAAATATTTTGTAATATCAAGAATATCAAGAATAACAAGCTCACTTGGGTTTCGACAGCACTTCGGTTAAATATCCAATAAAAGAATTTATGAAGAAAGTGCTATTTCAAAGAAAAGGTAAATAAATGTATATATATTTTTTCGACCTAAGAACGTTTACATTCATACGCTTATTTTCACATAAATTTCTCCGAAAACACGTGAAATTAGATATTTTAAATATTTTTCAAACATAAACAAAAAAACTGTTACGTTACCTGTGCGATCGACTGTGATATGAAAAATAATATTCAGAATCAGAAAGGCTTTAACTGTTTTATTTTAGAATGGATACAAAACTTAATAAGTGATCTTACGATTCTATAATATATATTTAAGTATTTTAAAGTAATTCACATGGAATTCGAAGGTATAGGAACAACACTTTGATTATTCATCGAACTCATAGAAATTAAAAAAAAATGAATTACTAATTAAAATACAGTTCAAATTATAAATTATATCCTTGTTTCGAAGTGTTGAACGTGATGATTGCTCCATCAATTACTTGCATTTGTTGCGTTCAATATGCAATTTATGTCAAGAAAATCACTTTCAATTAATTCAAATTTTTATGTCTTTTTTAATTTTTCGATGTAATTTTCCTTTTTCTGAGCCTTTCTTATTTTCCTAATTATTAGAAATATGTTCGAGCTTAGAAAATTATCGAGGAAAAAAGACTGTTATACTCGTTAATGAAAATACTACTTATTTTCAATTATATTCCAAAAAAGACTAAAAATGCTCGAAAAAAATTAGGACTATCCATTTCGTTAACGTGATAGATTTTGCGCCAAAAGACTTTCTCGAATTTTGGACTGTTACGTTACATTAAAAAAAGCGGTCGAAAATAAAAAAATAAAATAAATAAAAATAAAAAATAAAATAAAATAATAATACAAGTTACCTTTTTTCCACGCGTTGGTTTTTTTCCAATTTTATCTAGCAAACTGCAACAAAGGTGCAAACGCTAATTCTCGAAGAAAAAAAGGAATTTCGGGTTAACAGTTATGTTGCTCGATAATAAAAAATTTTTTTTAGTGGTTTGATTTTCCGCGTTATGGTCCATAAGTAATATTGTGGAAAATTCGAAAAATGGACAGTTTTTTAATAAAGAATTGTCAAAGTTTTCATTTTTACATATATTTTAATAGAAAAATGCTCATTCTACTGAAAGGTTTTTTTCTCCTAAACTCTTTGTTCAATTTTGCTAAAACTTAATAATAAAAACTTTCAAATAAGTGAAAGATGCGTCCATAGCCTAAAATTAAATTCTAATCATGCAAGTCCTGTGATCTAATAGGGCTGATCTTTAGTGATTTATTGCTTACGAAATGTTAATCAGAAAACCTTTAGTGATTTTATTTATTAAGAAATGTCGATATGCAAATTTTGTTTCCGTAAGTCTGATCGTCAAAAGTCCTTTTTATTTGTTCAATTCACAATTCTCAGGAATTCTATGGATTCTTTTGAGATTGAAGGACTGCATTTTTTTATTACAAATAGAGTAGAGCCAGAGTAGAGCTTTTTAATTTGTTTCTTATCTTTCTTATCTTTCTTTATTCTCTCATAAGCTGTTTTCCATCTGCGTCATTTCTTGTGTCCATTCAAAATTCCTGCGGGAGGGAATTCTATTTTCAGAAGAGCGAAGACTGGTGCAAACGTTTGCATAAAGTTACGGTAATAAAAATAGTTGTAAAGTCAGGTGTTATAGTCACGCAGTCTCTCTCAATTTATGTTAATAGAGTAAGACCGACCCTCTTTGAAGATGCTTTACGTTTACGATCGGCCGTCGCGAAAAAGCCAAGAAATGTCCGCGCTTTTCGCGTTGAAAGTTTCTCGGTAAAGGCCCCTCACCACCCATTTTTCCCTCAACTCACACCCTTTGTCGTTCTATCTCCTCGTCTCCCAGACTGCCCTCCGTCGTTCTTTTCCTCTTCCTCTTCCGCACTTGATCCTCCTTTATTCGACTATCCTAACTCTTTAAAACTCGTGACCCGCTTTTAAACGCTTTGAGGAAGTTTGAACGCCGCTTCCTTAGATCAGGGATCGAGAGAATTAACTATTTTCTATGATGTAATTCAATGTGGAAGAAAAAAGAATTTTTGTAAATATCTTCAAGCCCTGGATGAATCTTTTTATTACTCGCTTTTTTTATGGATATTTTCTCATTGTGGTCAATGATAACATATATTTTGCACTTCAGAAAATATAAAAAGAAATGCACGGAAATCAGCTTCATGAAATTTCTAGAAAAAAAGAGATGAAACCAATATCACTATGGTTTCCCATTTTGTTGATTTAATTAAGGCTACTAAAAAAAATTGGTACCAGACAAAAGAGCTTTCCGAGTCTAGCATACAAGAAATGGAGTATTATAGATGAAAAATACTTGGACAACAAAACACTTGTTCCGCTGGGATATTGACAAATCGTTGTTTTTCAAACGTCCTCCTGTTTACTGGAAGAAGTCTATTGTACTCCAAGTTAGTAATGAACGACGATTTCAGTAGGTCAGTCGCTTTGAGTGTTCTTACCGTCTTGCTCTGGGCGACACTAGAGATGAGAGTACGTCCGTTTCATAGTCTGGATATGTTATAGGGAGCGGATATCGGACTTTTATCCTCTGCTATTGCCGATCCGAGCGTTTTAAATTGGAGGGTAATCTAGCTCTGCACAAGTGATCTTAGCGTAAGGTCGACGGTTTCTAAAGATCGTGATGATAAGAAGTCGAAAAGAGGAAATAGAAAAACATCTAAAAACTGTAGGACTTCCCGTGCAGAAATTGCCCCATTTAGCCCCATTTAACATAGGGTTCTGACGAGGCCTTGGTCAGGATTTCTATTTTCAATCAAATTATTTTTATATAATTAGTCACTTAGGGGACGAGGATATAGTTGTAATATCTTATTGATATTAAAATTATGTAATAAAACTGAGATATTGTTGATGGAGATGGACCAGATTATTATAAAGGCTGGGAAAAACATCGATATCTATCAATAGTTATTAATATAGGCTGTATTATAAGTAATTATCGATAGTTTTTGTTATCGATTTTTCCCAACCCCATAAATTATTGCCTGACTCGGGAGCAGAATCTCCAACTAAAAAATTAATTTTCTAAAAACAAATTTATTATTAGCGACGGTTATTACACATTTTTTAACTTGGTCCATCTCTCCTCTAATTTTTTTTTTCAAAGTCAACGCACAATTTGGAATTATGATCCTTAAATTAAAGCAACGCATGGTTGTGATAACAAGAGAGTTGAAATTAAAAATTACACGGGCTATTTTGTTTTTGTGTTTCAACAGCTGTGGGATATGAAATGTAACAATTTGTCCATCTCTCCTTCACTTTCCCTACAAATAAGGAATTCCTGACATTTTCCACACAATTATTTATGCAAGGATAAAAGATGGTTTAGTTATCTTTATATATACATATATACAAAATTTATTTAATATTGTGTATTGTTGAAAATTATTATTACAATACATTTTATGACTATATTTTTATAATAATTTTTTAACAATTGAAGATGTAAAGAAATTTCAAAAGATTAGAAGAGTTTCTAAATCGTTACACATATTTTGATAACTGCAATTTCTTGAAAATTCTTTGAAAATTTTTAATATCTTTAAAAATTTCTTAGAATATTTACAAATATTTTAAAATAATTGAAAATCTTCAAACTATTTTGAATTTTTTGAAATGGCACTTGAAATTTCTTCCCTTAAAATCCAGTAGGAAATCATTATATATATTGGAAGTTCTGCAAAATATCTTGAAATCCCTTTAAATTCCCTAAAATCATTTTAAATCTCTTTAAAATCTCTAAAATCAGTTGAAATCCTTTTAAATTCCTTTTAATCACTTTGACTCTGAGACCTCTCGAAATCCCCTTGAATTCTTTCAAATCACTTGGAATTATTAGAAAATCCTTTAAAATTTTTGAATATAATTTAAAATCCAGTGAAAAACTTAAAAAAATCTTTAAATTATTTTAAAATCTTGAAACTCACCAGAATTCTTTTGAAATTCTTTTAAAATTCTTTAAAATCACTTGAAATCTATTTAAATCGCCTTAAATTCTCCTGGAATCCTATTAGAAATCTTGATATCTTTGAAATCTTATAAAATTTCTTAAAATTATTTTAAATTATCTAGAATCACTTTAAATTTCTTGAAATCCCTTTAAATTCCCTAACATCGTTTTAAAAATTTTTGAAAATCCTTTAAAGCTATGTCTTAATTATCATTTAAAATCCTTCTAAATACTTAAAAGAAATTTAATTACTCGAAAATCTTGAAACGCCTGTGAATTATTTTTAAATTCTTCAAAAAATCTCTTAAAACCATTTATTTCAATATAATTATCACCTCTTTTTTATAATAGGATTTTTGTTTTTAGAAAATTAATTATAGTGAAGTAATCAAATATTGCAAATAATGAATCTAGAATAGTCAGCCTGACGCGCCTTGGGGGGTCCTTTCCAGTTTTCCAGATCAGGACCACACCAGCTCTAGGGAAAACTGTCTGGGACTCCATCAGGATCCCATCAAAATTTTTGCACGGGTTCAAGTACACTTAAATTTGAAGGTATAGAAAACTCGGACCAGAACTTTTATAATTAGATTTTGTAGAATCCTACCTAAAAAAAGCGATGCATATATCTCGAAAATATCAAACGCACGATAGTCATCGAAAATCTGATTAGTTTTTGGAAAATGCGTAAATTGTGTGAATGTCCCGAATTTGAAAAATATCTTCAGACTATTTTCGTTGTCAAAGCATGTTGCTGTCAAAAAGGTTTATATTAAGACAGAGAATACGAATTTGACATTGAAATTTTAGATATATAACATAAAATATATTCTAAAGTTTTTAGGGTGTTTTTTGGCTTTTTTTTCGCGGTTTCTTAACTCTTAGATAATCATTTATGACGAGGGGTGGTTTTTAGGGGTCTTTCCGAGGGTTCGAACCAACTGTATTATTTTTGGGACTACTAAAAGTAGTTTTCCACGTTGTAAAATTTTTATAAAGTTATTAACTATAAGGTCTTTTACTCGATTTTTCGATTTTTATGAAGTTTTTCGTATCGGGTAGTTTTTGGGGATGGCCGCAGGGGTTGACTGTGGAATTTCTTCGGATCACGAGTGCTAAAGGCTTGGAAAATTATTGGTTTAGATCGTTCAAATGAACGTTCGAAACCTTCACATCATACTTTTGAAATCCATTAAAACATTTTTTGCTAAACGTGTAAGTTTAAAGAAAATCCTTGAGAAAGATCCTCTTTTTGTGAGTTCCATGCCTTTTTCCCTTGTTTTCGAAATAACCGCAGGGGTTTTCACCTTGTTTGTCCTTTTGCGAATGAAAAAAACAAGGGAGATCGGAAAAAATCTGGTGCAACCACTGATTGAGGCTGAGCGATTTCGGTCGATTGAAACGACAACTCCAGTGAATCCAGTAGACATCAAAAGTAGCGGAAAGCTTCCGGGCAGAACGGGTCAGTTTTTCAATCGTGCCTCGGCGAAATCCCGGGAAGGTGCGGGCGCGTAATTGGCTCGACGAATCTCGCGCAATAAATCCGCGTCAGTTTGACGGTCATATATACTGCGGGTCGTAGTAGATGGAAATCGTTCGTAGGCGGTGGCACCCTCGTCAGAGGGCTGTTCTCTCGAGCCGTTAGGGAAATCAAATACCACCACGTTGTGCACGATAACGGGCCCACGACCGGACGAATTAAACTCGTATATTTACCAGTAGTACCACCTTCGTCAGTCAACCGAGTGACCGCCCTATGCGAGTGCCGTAATTGCTTCGATCACGAATGCAGGCGAAGCCAGCTCTTTGCAGAACTCCGCATTTCGTCCTTTTAAGCCCTTCAGCTCTTGAAATTTATTTTACGACGGAACCACTTAAATCTCTCCTCCGGATTAAAGGAAAGCCACCTCCTCACTTCTCTTCCATGCGAATTTCCTCTACTGACTTACAGCGATATAAAATATTTCGTAAATTACGCTCGAATATATGCTATACCAATTCTAGTGTGGTCCTGATCTGAAAAACTAGGAAGGACCCCTCAAGGCGCATCACGCTTTCACTAGTAATGACCTCAAGTAGGAAAAACTGGTCAATTCCTCATCAATTTTATTAAAACTATTAATTATTTGTAATATTTGATTACTTAACTAGTTAATTTTCAACAAAAATATCGGAATTTAAAAAACAGGTAGTATTAAACCGAAAATAGATTCTCGCAATCCCGAAA
>JAUESI010000036.1:2149542-2161893 GCA_032275145.1 Synergus laeviventris
TGTGATACACTAACACTATAAGAAGAAATCATTTCTAAAACATTCTTCAAAATTCTGTTATTTCGCCATATTTTATAGACAATATAAAGAGGATGGAATAAAAGTTTTCTGTTAAGTAATATGCACGGAGTTCTTTTAATTTTTATTAAATATTACTTAGTCCTTCAAACGTGAAAAATTTTAATTACCCGGTAAAAATCCGTGAATTTGAGACCGACACTCGCGTAGCATGGAGATTTAAATGTCTTAAATATGAATTATGTATGTAACTTCTTATTCGAAAACCTGTCTGTGAGCTGCATAAGTCCCCAACAAATGCAGCTTATCATATTTCAGCTTACATCTCTTCTTTTTTCATTGAAGAATATATATGTATATTTGCGATTTCGAGTTTGGAATAAATTATCGTTACTCTTTATGATACTGATTCGCATTGTTGTTCGCGGCTATGGAATATCAGTTGAAACCACGGCCTAATATAGGTCGGTGGTTCATTACACGATGCGTAGGATATTAGAATACCCGGCATAGCGTTGGGGGTTTATCTGGGATCCGCACACATGTCGCACACATGCATGGTGTTTGCGTGCCATCGATACCCAAATCTATGATCCAACCAGGGGGTTATGTCATACTCGAACCAAGAGTCGGCAAACCAACGACCAAGCCTCTGCCACTATCTCCTCTCTCTCTCTCTCTCTCTCTGCCACAAAGCCGAAATCAAATCCGAGCGTAATTTGAAATTTAACGAATATAATGTCCTTGCAAGAGCAAGCTTCACTGCAGGCTTTTGTTACCTTTTTTCAAGAGGACATTTATTTTTTGGCCCACTTTCAAATATCATTTCAAATTTTTCTCCTGCAAATCTTTTTCGCGAATTGAATTTGATCTGTTCTTCTACTTTGCTATTCCTGCGTATTTTTCTGTTTTTTTCTTCTCTCACAACGAAGGTACTCCAGGTATAGAGGACCAAAAACTAAGCGATACGTATTTTTTTTATCGGCCATTAGACGGTTTAACGGGGGTGAAACCACCCCTCAAATATCGGGGTAAAAAGTGACAGTTTGATTGGTTCACGTAGAAGAAAATGATAAGTTGCGCCATAATAAGGGATGAAAAACGATATTTGTCGACTTAATTGAAAAATTTTAAGGGGGTAAACAACTCCCTACATACGACGAAAATAATGGAAGGTAAGGTAAAGTTCGAGGGAAAAATCTGAAAAAAATATATTTCTTTTTCAAAAATCTTATTGTAGGGGGTAACTACCCCTAAACACACTTAATCATAATTATGAATTTACGCAACCTCATGCAATTTTGATGAAACTGTGTAGACGGGAGTTTTTCGGGTCGCTGAATCCAAATTTAATAATATAATTTCAAAATTCAAAATGGTAGATCCAATATGGCTGATTAAATTATTCAATGTTCAGTAGATTTTTATAAAAGTCTGAATCCTAATCTGAAATAAAAATTCGAAAATAAAAAATGGAGGATCAAAAATTTTTAAAGTAAGGCATTCTACAATTTGTATTATCCGCAATCATTTGGAATTTTGTCAATTTATTTTTCCAACAGAGTTATATAACAGAAATAAGTTAATTTCTCATAATGTTAATTTACTTTTAGCCATTTTTAATTTTGAAATTCTGTTATCAAATTTGGATTCAGCTACCAAAAAAACCCCCTTATACCCAGTTTCATCAAAATTACAGGTTACGTATACGAAGAATTATGATAAAGTGTGTTTAGGGGTAGTTACCCCCTGTAATATGATTTTTGAAAAAAAAATAGCAAAAACACGTCAACTTGCTCTTGTTCTTTAGGGTAACATACATTTTTTTAGATTTTTCCCTTGAGCTTTGTCTCACTTTCCAATATTTTTGGTCGTAAGTAGGGGGTGGTTTACCCCCTTAAAATTTGTCAATTAAGTCGGCAAATATCAATCAAACTGTCACTTTTTATGTTTAATGGCCGATAAAAAAAACGTATCGTTTAGGTTTCGGTCCTCCGTACAAAAACTGCCCCATTTAGCCCTATTTAAAATAGGGTTCTGACGAGGCCCTTGTCGAGATATCTATTTTGAATAAAAATATTTTTATATAATTAGGCATTTATGGAGCAACGATATCATTAAAAATCCTTTGAATTTCGGTGATCGAAACAGATTTTAAAAGATTTTTTAGAAGTTATAAAAGAAGTTAAAAAACATTAAAAATTATTTCTAAAGCTTTGAATGAAATTCAGGAGATTTAAAGAGATTTCATAAGAATTCACATGATTTCTGTGGATTTCAACAAATTTCCAAAGTTTTCAAGAGATTGAACAGATTTTAAAGTATCTAAGAAAATCGATTCAAATTCCCAAAAATCTCTTGAAATCCGTTAAGATGCCTTGACATTTTTTAAATCTTCTGAAAGCTTTTAAAAATTCTCTTGAGTTCATTTAAAAATTAAATTACCATCGAACATCCTTTAAAATACTTAACCTAATTTTTTAATAGTTGAAAATCATCTGAAATCTTTTTGAAATTCTTTTAAAATTCTTTTTGAAATCTTGTAACTTTTTTTGTAATTATTTCTAATTCCTTAAAATCACTGCAAATCTTTTGAAAATCCTTTAAAATTCTTTGATATCCAACCAAAGGGTGAAAAGAGGCTTCGGATTTAATTCGGGATTGTGAGAATCTATTTTTGAGAGATTAATTAATTTATTAATTTATTATTCAGTGTGTCTATTTATTGACGGAATCATGCTGAACTCACGACAACTGACTGGGTCCCACTCTGCATAATAAATCTTTTAAGTAAAATCGCGTTTATTATCCACAGGTTACGAGCTTTATTATTAAAAATAATACTGCAGTAATTATCAATAATTTTACCTATTTCGGGAATTTATAATATTCAAATATGAAACGAATGCATTAGGTATTACACATTATTACTTCGACTGGAAATAATCACATAAAGGTAACTCTTCATAGTTCAACTAAAATTAATTAGAGTAAAGCTCGTAATGCTCTTGATCACCTAAATGTGTATTTACAATTTAAGGACATGATTAAAATCTAAATTATGAATTGTGCTTCCATTCAATTTCGACAATTTAATATTTACTTTTGAATAAATTATAGGTCTGCTGAAATACCATATAGTTCAACCACAAATTGGATGCATCCACTTAATTTAGAATTAAGCTTTCAAGAGAGTAAATTTGGGACAATAAATAAGAAATATAGTAAATGAAAGTCAATATTACAGAAACTGCAATAAATATAAGATTCTCGGCCATATTTTCAGAGACAATAAATTTCTAACCGACTTCACATGTACCCAATTCAATCACGAAACAGATTAATACAATATATCGACGTGCAATAAATTTTCTGCTCTTATACATTTGGAAATAGCTATCCTCGCATCGAACATATTGAACAGATCTTTTAACTGCAAAATTGCCCTGTCTATTTTATGATACACTGTGAATTGAAAACTTTTTATGGGATGTGCAGGTCGATTAACTTTGCATAGCGCAGATCCGATAATTACCTCGGGCTCGACGGAATTAATTTTTACCAGGAACGCCCGCGACATTAATTAATAACGCTTCGCGCGTTAGTCCGGACTTACGTTGCTCCGGTGGTGTTTAACATGCGAGGAACCGAGCGAAAAGTGGGACGCTGTAAATCTGTCCCTTCTTTTCACGGGAAACGCGAGAAAGACACGTGTTCACTTTTCATATCTCCACTGGTTCTCTATGAAAAGTTCCATTCTTCATTTTTACACGCGAAGAGAAGATTACACCCGGTTTTATCAAGGGACTGCTCAATCAAATTTCATTTAGTTTAAGATAGATTTATTAATCTCAAAACCAAAGTTAATCAGACTATTTTATTTTTAAGAAATTACATTCTTACCTCGCTTTATTCTCATTTGCAATAATCTTGACGATTTAACCATAAAAAATTGCGTCGCTGCAGACGAACAATGTATTTGTATGTTTGTTTCAATACTTTGCAGTTGGTAGAATTAAGAATGTTTCACTCAAAACTAACTAAAATTCTTAAACTCCGTAAGTAATTGTTTCATTTGCTACTTTACCATTGGATACCTAATTGTACTGAGTAAATGGAATTTTTTTGTATATTATGTAGTCTCATGGGCTTTTCCTAAGATTTCTCTGCACCTGATTTATGTGTGACACGTGTTTTATTCACACACATAAACTTATACGATATACAAATTTCATGAAAGTGAATATCGAGTGAATATCGCATTTCCCATTCCTTCAGAGTCGTTTGTGACTATTTTTCTTTATTCTTTTCACTTTTATATTTTTGAATTAAACACCATATTTATTATCTTTGTTTTATTATCATTCATTTTGAAAGGTGATCGTATTATTGTTTAAATTTCCCCATATTTTCAAATATTTTCTCCCTTGTTTTTTCTTCCCTCTTCTTTCATCATCTTTTAAATCTCCGAAGTTATATTAACTTCATTTCCAACATAAGGTTTTTTGTTTACATTCTCCCTTTTCTCTTTACACGAAACTTGGGGCGCATATGAATTTAGTTACGGCTTTAAGGATTCATTTCACAAAGAAGAGACTACGTCAAAGGATGGCTGGAGGAGTAATAGTCGCAAAGGATTAGAGTTGTTTTCCATGCCGGAAAAGAGAAATAAAACATGAAAATAGAGGTTGAGAGAAAAAATATAATAATATTGAATTTTAGACACACACAGTAATGAAGTTCAGTATACCGTAAATATGTGCCAATACTATCTCATATCATCTGAAGTTAAAGCCCGATTTTGCGCTATTTAAAATGGGGTTCTGACGAGGCTCTGGTCGGGATTTCTATTTTCAATAAAAATATTTATATATAATTAGGCATTTATGGGACGATATAATAGTAATATCTCATTAATACCAATATTGTTGATAATGAAACTAAAATTATTAATCAATTATTAATATTAAAATATTATATATAATAATAATTATGTTGTTATTATTATTATTTTATAATTATTAATTTAATTATTTAATTAAATTAATTTACCGTGAATCCCTTAAATTTTCTTTAAAAATTTTCACCGACTTTTCACTAATTCAAGTTAAGAGAGCGGGAAAAATAGGAAATTCCCAACATATTCCACACTTTATTATTTCTGAAAATATAAAAGCTAGATGGTTATATGAACTTTACACGGTTTTTTATGAAAATTATTATTAAACTGTATTTTATGATTGTATATTTTCATAACTTTTATTAACAAGAGATTTAAAGAGTTTTAAAGTGATCCTAAAGTGTGTTTCAAAAGGTTTTAAATGGTTTCAAAGGATTTCAACAAATTTCAGTAAATTTCAAGGGATTTAACAAAAACATTTTTTATTATCAAAGTACTTCAAGTCTCGATTTTTTTTAACTTTTTGAAATTCCTTTAAATTACTTGCTGAAATCCTTTCACATTCTTTGATAACTCTGAAGCTTTTTGAAAATTACAGTCTTTTAAAAATCATTTGAAATTCGTTAATATCATTTAGAATCCCTTGAAATACTTTACACAATTTTTAATTACTTCAAATTAATTAATTTGAATTCTTTCGAAATTCTTTAATATCATTTAAATATCTTGAAAAACATGACAAAATGTTTAAATTGAAATTTATTTAAATTGCTTTAAATTCTGTTTAATATCTTTCTTAAAATCCTTTTAAATTATCTAGTCACTTGAAATTTCCTGGAATTCTCCTAAATACTTTAATATCACTTGAAATCCTTTGAAAATCCTATATCTTAAATTCTGCAATATCATTTAAAAATCCCTGAAATACATAAAAATGCTTTTAAATAATTGCAAAATTTGAAACCATTAAAAATTTTCTTTTAAATTCTTTAAAAAATTCCTTGAAGTCCTTCAAATATCTTGAAATCCTTTAGCAAATCATGATATCTTTAAAATCTTGTGAAATCACTTGCAATCATTTAAGGTGTCTTGACATTTTTTTAATCGTGTGAAAGCTCTTGGAAATCCTTAAATTCTTAAATTCTTGAGTTTATTTAACATCTTTAAAAATTCTTTAAAATCCCGTGCAATGTTTAATACATTTTTCAATTATTTGAAAATCTTGAAACTCATTCAAGTTCTTTTGAAATTCTTTTAAAATTCTTTTAAAATTCTTTAAAGTAACTTGAAATCTTCTGAAAATCCTTTAGAATTGTTTAATGTCATTTAATATCCCTTGAAATACTTAAAAGAAATTTATTGTATACCACTCAAAAATCTTGAAACTTCCTTGAATTATTTTGAAGTTAAAAAGTTCCTTAAAAATATTTGATTCCATGTAATTGATACCCTTTTCTTATAATAGATTTTTTTTATAACATTAACTAGATAACTAATTAAATATTTGGCCAGGACCCCATTAGGATCCCATCAAAATTTCTGCATGGGTATGACATTCTATACTTTTTAATTCAGTTTATTTATTCTATTTTTCAGTCTGGAATTCAAAACGTTTTGTCTCTTTAAATTCAAAACTTTCGTGCGATTATTAAAATTATAAAAACAAGAATAGTAGAAGACAAATGAAAAAAGAAAGAACTGCATAGTTAAAATGAAAGCTACAAGTTCCACGACACCCGAGAGAATCATCTCTAATTCTCAAATACACCAAGTGGATATGAAGCTACGCACGAGCTCGAGTTTGCATTAAAAATATTTTTATATTATGCAAATGCGATTAAACACGTCTGTCGCTAAAACCTGGAAGGGAGAAAGAAACGCAGTATATCCCGGAGTGTTACTTTCATAAGTAGAATAATTCTTCGGAATTTAATTATACTTGTAGACTTTTCTTTTCCCTCTCTTTATTATTGATGAAATCAATAAAAAGTAATTTCATCTTTTCTGAGTGGACGAAAGCCTTCATTGGTCCAAATGAATTGTCCCTTGCATTTTATTTTCGGCTGGTCTGTCGCATCAAGGGAATCTTTAATACCGAAGTTATGCCGATCGAGGGTTAGACTTTGCATTTATGAATTATTATTGCATTTTAAACGGCATTCCTGCCTTACCCTTTCACTCTCTCACTCTTTATTAAAATTTCTCTCTTCAGAAAAAATGCACATTTTATTCAATAACGATCAAATTCGTCTTATCAGACGCCCAAAGTAAATTGAATACTTTTCATAATTTGCATTCACTTCGAACTAAGCGACTTAAAAAATTGATTAAAAGAAAATAGGAACTGTGGTTTCGTAAAGTGCCCTTGGAAATAGGAATATCGATTTTATTTAAATAAACCCCTTCTCGTGTCCTCAGTTTTCAATATCATTTTTGGTGGTTCAAAATTATTGTAATACGGTAATTTGTCAATGTAAAAATACCGTTACTATCATTACATAAAACAAATTCCACACCGATTGATTCCTTCCTTGCAGACCGCGATTTTCGCCACGGAAGAACCGTTTGAAGAAAATGGAGCTGTTACCCGATTCCGCTTTGTGTAAGTGCCCCTAACATCGCATACGCATCTCGTCTTGTTGTAGATCTTTTTTTTTTTGCGAACGAAATGTGTAGCCAAGATGAAATCGGCGAACTGCGGTGTATCAGTCTTTGAGCCTGAATGTTCGCGAAATGTAATTTTTGTGGGATGAAATTGCCCCATAACGTTTAGAAACCGTTGCTGGAAGAAGCAGGAAGCAGGAGCTGCAATCGCCCCTAGGAAAAGGTCCTCAGAGAAATAAGAATGTTATTCGTTGCGAAATACATTCAGCCAATGTATACTTTCTTCTCAGTTTTGTGTGAGGACTCCCCTCTCCACCCCATCCTTTGTTTTCTTCATCTTCACGAATTCCTCGTGAGATTACATACATTTACACAAGCACTATAAATATAACAAACACAATATTTTTAAAAGATACATATCATTTTAAGCAAACATATGCCATTTAAAAAATATATATCACTTTCAGCACATTCCCAGGTGGAAATTTCAGTACCGCGAATTAGTAAAAAAAAAGTAACCAGGTGCAGACAGCACCAGTTGTAAATTTCCTCATGAGATATACGTTTAAAATACCTTTTGAATTAAAAAGATCCAATTTGAGTACAGTCAATATTGCATTCTACAACATACCCGGCGAGTGTAAATGTTTGATATTTGGTTTCAACGGGGAGAATAGTACTAAATAAATAACGCGCTGGTTTTTACAAATGGCATTACTGCGGATCGAGAAATTTGCTGTGTGATGGGTTTCACATAGATAGACCGTTTATTATATGAAACATTACTGTGGTACTGTTCAATG
Source organism: Synergus laeviventris (assembly GCA_032275145.1). Taxonomy (NCBI): domain Eukaryota; kingdom Metazoa; phylum Arthropoda; class Insecta; order Hymenoptera; family Cynipidae; genus Synergus; species Synergus laeviventris. The sequence continues at coordinate 2,157,868 of JAUESI010000036.1, forward strand.
AACTCAATAGCTGAAAGCAGGTGAAAAGCTTTTATATATATTGAAATAAATATTCAAAGCTCAAAAGAAGCTTTACATATTCACTATGCGGATTTTTTCAATAAATATAGGACAAAGAGTTAATATAACTCTACCATCACATTGCACTTTGCTATTTATTCAATAGATAAATTGCTTTGAGTCTGCATAAAGTATTGTGAATGCAATATTGCCTTTGACCATATTTTTAGTAGAAATTAAAATACTACTTTGATCTGTTATGGTAATATATTAAATTATGAAATACTGGATGTCCTATTAAAATTAGGAATTTGAGGATCGTCGTTTGGTATAGGATAATTGAAATATTCAGTATTCACCCTTTGAGAAGAAGGAACTTTAACAATTTTCAATTAGTTCAAGTCTTCGTGCTGCGAGTTGTCGAAATTGTACATATAAGTTCCTTTTAGCGTTCATTTTAGACAATGTCTTGTGAAATGTGCTCGCGAAGAACGCCAATAATTTCGACACGATAACGTGTAGGCGATACGAAAACGAGTTCTTGCGGAGGGTCGTGTTCTGGACGGAGAATTTCAGTTATTTCGCGGATAAATTTAGCTTGGTCACTGGCTCGGTTGTTTTAATGGGTTGAATAAACTGCCCTGCTCTGCGTCAACCTGCAACCGCGTGTGACAATGTGACATTATATTATTTTTGCCAGAAACTTCTTATCTTTAAAAACAAATATCTCAACCACAATTCAATTTTGCACGCAATTCAATTATTGATTTAACAATATCCCAAGTCAGACGTGACGAAGTTGAAAACAAATTATATAAACTTCGACAATTTTGAACGCATTTCTTCATTTATTTACAGAATTTCCAGACGATTCGCATTTTCTCAGCATTGCATAGACACATATGGTGAATGTGCGAGAAAAGAAATTGCCTGAGAATAAGTCTGATCCTCAGAGCCATAAAACTACCTTTCTACCCCATGGAAATGTTTTGACGATTACTGGCGATTCGAGAGGCAGCTTTGAAATCTCTAGAGTAATGCGGAAAACAGCGGTTTAGAGTTTACCATTCTCCTGCAAAGGTAAGTCTCACTTTTTGCCGTATGAATGATACAAGTCATTTTCTACTCTTGCACGTGCCGATAGCTGGATTGCTACCGATTTGTACTCTACTCACTACCACGCGCAGAAATTTACGACTCGCTCACTTTCACGCGAGAACAAGAGAAAGAAATGATTTATCTTGCACAAATAGTTCGAGGTCAGAGGCTAGAATTTATCGGAGAGAAATGTCTAAAATTTTATTGGTTTCCAGATTGCCCAACAATAATATCCCTGTGGCATTAATTTGACATAGAGGGACCAAATCCGGAAAAGCTGGTCAAACCTATAAAATGTTCATAAAATGCGCCAAATTTTCTTACTCGGAGGTTTTTGGGGTCGCTGATTACGAATACGGTGTAAACAATTTCCGAAACCAAATGGCGGATCCAATATGGTGGACTGCAAAATGCAAAATCTAAATTATTCACAGTTCGTAGAAATAGGAATTTTCTTAAAAAAACGTTTCCAATATAATGTCCGGAAGTCCGGCAATGACTGTGAACTCTACAAAAACCACCTACTCCGATTTCGAAATCGAAATTTTATTTGTTGAGTTTTGGCCAGTTTTTTGGGATATGGTCCTACTGTGCGGTGGGGAAAAGGTGACTTATTAGCGTATAACATTGTTATTATTTAAGAATTTTAATTCTAATTTGCTTTAAATAAATCTATAATTTTGTTATAGAGATAGTGTTACTCACTTAAATCTTGAAAATTGATGTTGTAAATGAAAAATTATACAGAAAACAGTTTTAATAACGAAAGAATTTTGATAGTTGAAACAGTATCATATCACTTAATTAGAATTGTAGTAGAATTGCAGAAAATATTTAAAGGTACCTAAAATACAATAGAAGCGTATACCTTCACATATTGTGCAATATTTAGATGTTTTAATTTTCATAGAAAGCTAGCTAGAAATAATTGAATTATCAAATCATGGTTCTAATTATTTTGTAATTAATACCTCCAGAAATTTGATTTATAATAATCTAGGACTCGAAATGAAAAAAAAATATAGATCAATTCCACATCATTATTAAGTTTAAAAAGATCATTGACTATTAACTGGTCGGTCCTGCCCCGCCTTACCCTGCTTAAAAAAGTACTTGAGGCCAATAACTTTATATTGGTTACAATGTAAAAATTTTTCGGAAATTTTTCCGAATAGTAGTCGGTATTTCTTCCAACTAATCAATAGGTCATTTTTCCAAATGTAGAGGGAAAAATTTGTACCGAACACATTAGATATATTTCATGTTAGATTTGGACAAATAATTCCAATTTTGTAAGAAAAATTTTCGAATTCAAATAAGAAATATTTCATGTTAAAGTGAACAAAGTTGGACAATGCTCTAATCCACCTATAATCCTCTAATCCTACTAGTTTTGGAGATTTATACAATCTTCTAAGTTTGACGAAAAATTTCCTAACTTTTCGAAAATAAACCAATATATTCGAAAATGTGTACAGTGTACCAGTTACATTTAGCAGGATCGTATTTCTTCTTTAATCGTAACTCATTCGCTGTGAAGGACTCCAAGAACTATAAAGCAATAGGTTGGCGAAGAATAAACGGATTTGGTTCTTTTATTTATTTTCTGTGGAGAAGTGTAGCCTAGGTTAAATTCGCATCGAATTTCAAGAAGTAGCATCGAATTTATGTTTGCCTCAAGACCTCAAGTGGCAGTATGTGGCTAGAACGATTTAACCAGGTTGGTAGAAGCACGCATCGATTTTCCATATGGCCCCGTTAACTGCGATTCAGCAGCAGAACCACCTTTTCTACAATTCCGCTACAACCTGGGACGACAAGGAGAGTATTTCGACTGGTATTGATTTGCAATTTCACACGGAAGAGCCTTTTACTATACCGAGGACATCCTAAATCGTATATTGCTGGACGAGCTTCCTATTCGACGTTTACCGTCCGTGTATAGTGTATACTGTATACTGTATACTGTACCGTACCTACTCTCGATTCCTTCGAACCGGTAATCGAATTAGAGGTCGTTCGTGCCGAGTTCCATCGAATTTCCTCGCGGATCTTGAGCGCCTCGCTTGTGAGATACTTCCGGTCGGATCTCCCCGTTTGCGCTATATGTTTCTAAGAGTCTAACAGAAAGAGAACAACAAGATGCAGTAAGGATAGTGAGATTAAGTTCTCATGTAGTTCCTAAGTACCATGTTACCAACCTTGCTAAGACTTAACATGAATTCACATTGAAGTATTCCATCACATATATCATGGATTATAAGGAAAGTGATGCAGGGGAAGAGATGGATGATCGAGAGTTGCATGATGATTATTCAAACACAGGGCCTAATATTTAACCATAATTCTAGTTAATTTAACTATAGACGTTCTTTATAATTATTAATTTTATATTATTTTAGATTATATTAATATCTGATGACGACACATCAAATCATATTAAATTCTAATATTATTTCGTAAAAACAGTTTCCAGAATATGTGCTAGCATTTCTTAGTCTCATGGAAGGATTATGTAGCAATACAGGTATGCACACCTGATATAAGGTACTTCTTAGAAAACCTTACTTGAGTTTTTCACAGTTTTGATTTCATTTTCCCTTCGTGTGAGTTAGTCAGTATTCGCAACAGCTATAAATAAATATTCGTATTAAGTTTATCAATTCAACTTCAATCATTTATTTCACCTGCACGCAATCTGAATTAGTAAAAATTTTAGTAGCCTTAAATTTGACTACTAAATTAGTCATTTCTCCACTTTTTACTAAATGGAATAGTAAATCACCTATTACCAAAGTGAATTAATAAGAATAACTTACCAATCTATTTAGTAATTTTACTTATTAATTGGATTTTTCACAATTCAATTAGTATTGTAAAGTATTTTCAGTTATTCTATACGATTTAAAAGTTTTTTATGGAATTTTA
>JAUESI010000036.1:2169445-2187613 GCA_032275145.1 Synergus laeviventris
TTTGCGAAATTTTAAGAAATCTAAACATTTTTCATTGTATTTTAATGGATTTCTCGTCATTTTAAGAAATTTCATAACATTTCCAAAGATTGTTATGACTTCTAAAAGATTTTGCAAAATTTTAAGGGATCTAAAAATTTTTAAGATATTTCAATGAATAGTGTTACTAATTAATTTAGTAAGAAGTTACCAATTCATTTAATTGATCCTTCTTACTAATGGAATTAGTAACTTTTTACGAATTTATAGTAAACGAATTCGCACCATTTGAATTAGTAACAAACTACTATTAATTAAAATAAATATTAAAATATTTTAAGAGATCATTAAAAAAGAATTTATTAAATATTTTTTGTAGGGGGGGGGGGAGTACGCTAGAAGTGTGCAGTCCAAAAATTAAACATTCAGCTCTGGATTGATCCCTTTAGCAATCACCTGTCAATCCTTTAGGAAACATAAAATAAATTAAACAATATATACATTATACATATTCTGTAACACAAAAAAAAACGTTTTTAACCAGTCTCGCAATAATTTTTCAGTGAAAAAGCGTCGTTTACTGTGTGGAAAATATGAATTAAATCGGTCTGGATATCAGGACATCAGATTTAAAAAAACATTGTGCAGAATGAAGCCTTGACACCAGTAGAAAAGTCGTCGTGAGGTAGGAATTTCGGTCTCTTTGGAAGATTCGCGCGAGACCCGTTGGTATTTCAGTATAATGGGAAAATCTTTTCACGGAGCAACATTTTTTTTTAATCAGGTGTCCTAATTTACAGCTCGAATTTATTCATACTTTGTCGCTCTTCACATTTTTGCTATAAGGACGCAGCAGACGACGGTTTTTATTCGATCGTATAGGATAAACTTTCCCCAAATAAACAGAGCACATATGAAATTGATTGAAATATTCAATCACTATCTTGATCATTTTAGACGGAATTCCTACTTGAAAAGCCTAGCTTAAAAAAGTTTTACGCATAAAAAGTCTCTTACTAAAGCAATATTCCAAGTACTCGTAAATTCAACTCATTTCACTGCTCGTGATTACGTTCCAGTTCATAAAAACAGAAACTCGATTACTGCACTCAAAGTGAAACTCCTCAAATATCGTTCTACCCAATTGTGTAAATAGAATATGTAATTATTCGCACAATTTGCATGGAAATTCAGCTGCTTTACGATAAAATTTGCAAATCATTAAAATTAAAACTTAAAATATGCAATATTTCGGTCTGAAGTAATAATATGATCATATGCACGTCTATCGTTACTTTGTAAGTCGACGACTGTTTTTGAAACCTTTTTTAAGCTGCACTAGGTAAATTATGAAGCGAATTTCAGCGATTATACTTTGCACGTGAAAGTTATTATTCTGTTAATGTATACACAAGTACGAAGGAATACGAAAGGAAAATCGCGACTCTGGGTATGTCGTGCCCTATATACTCGTACACGTGCGGCACACGCGCGACGTGTTTACAGTTCTGGCACCATAGCATAGACGGTCCCGGACGCGATCATAATTTCAGGCCTGCTTGGTTTCCAGCAAACAAAGAGCACGTAGAGACATAACGCATTACGACATTATCCGGCATATGACCAGGAAACTGGGCCTGTATTTTATTGTTTAAAGATCGATCGCGATTTAAAAAAGTATATCACCTTCAAAGATTCAACGGAAATTCAAGTATTGCTTACTGAAATGAAAAAAACTCTCGAATGTTTATTTGCGTTCGATTTCTTGTTCCTAAATACTCACAGCATGACATGCTTGACATTTTACACGTCAACGATGAGATTCAAAACATGTGGATAGAGGGTTTGTTTACATTCCTGAAATCGTGGTTGACTATTTTTTTAAACGTGGTCGATTTGTTTTTCCTGACTTTAGATTCACGAATAAAAACGCAAATAAATAACTTTAAACGTGTCATGCTGCGAAAATCTAGGAATAATGGGAAAATTACATGATTGACCTCCAGTGATTCCTTTTTTATATGCTTCTTCAAACGTTATGCAATGATCACCTTTCTATGAGGGAAATGTGCAGAAGAGAAGGTGTAAAAGAAGAAATAAAATGATGAGAAGGAATAAAATGCTGAGAAGAAATAAAAGCGTCTTACGACTGCTGGACACGAGAAAGCTCCATCTTGGAGCAGCGACCGGTCACGAGTTTCTTATAAGTCGTCGATCACCTCCCGCACTAGCAATGAAACACCTCTGACCCACAGAAATGGTGCATGAAAGAGTATGCTATGCGCTATGCAGTAAAGATTATACACTCGGTAATTTTCAAAGATTTCAAAGACTGCAGCGTGCGTGTATATATCTACTTTCTATACTATTTGTATACTATTCTATACTATACTATACCCTCCGATCCAACCTATGACATGTACTTCAAATTTTGTGTTCAAACTTATGACTTTGCCCATACAAGGAATCCCGCTTACAAATCTTTGAATTTCCCCTAAACAGAATTCCACTTGTGAACATGAATGTTCCCCCAATTTCATTTCATCTAAGTTCCATTTGGCAGAAAATCAAGTTATCGAAAACCTATTTACGATCATTTTTATTTATCCGAATTTTCGACTGGAATAATGTCTATTTGTCCGAAATTCTGTTTATTATTATATTTTTTATTATATCGAATTGTTATTTGTCGATCCGAATGAATGAATATAAGGTAAGATGCTTATTAAAAAATATGCGAATTATATCGAATAATAATTTGGATAATAATTATCCGAATTGTTATTGAAAAATATGAAAAATGCGAATTCGTGCAAATGAAAGAAAAATTAAGTAATCTGGTTATTTGAGATAATCATAGTTATGCCAAATAAGAAATTGTAAAAAAAAATAAGAATTGGATTAATTATAAATTAGGAAAAATTAACATTATGCCGAATGAATTAGTTCCGAAATTTTGGATGGCAATGAAAATTTTTTGGCTTTTTTATTTTTCTCAAAAAACAAAAATTTAGGTGGAGGTGCTATAGCACTTCTGGTACATAAAAGCACTGAAATTTTAACATCCAATCATAATTGATTTTCGGGTTATTTTTGGGCTCTTGAAATACGCAAAAATCAATTTCTCAAAATCAACCCCTATCACTGACAACCAACCCTCAATTTTTAAAAACACTATTTGGACAAAGCAAATTACTTTTAAATTTCGGGCTAATTATAGAGTAATTTTGGGCGATAATGTCGATTTTTGGCTCCTTTATTTTTTCAGAAAAAAAAAATTTGGTGGAGGTTTTAAGTGATCCAGCAGCTGGCACCTCCAGTATATAAAAACATAAAAATTTTAACATCCAATCATAATTGATTTTCGCGCTATTTTCGGGCTCTTGATATACACAAAAATCAATTTCTCAAAATCAACCCCTATCACTGAAAACCATCCCTCAATTTTGAAAAATATTTTTTGACAAAACGAACTATACCAGAATTTTGGGCTATTTTCAGGCTCGTGAAATATCAAAAAGTAGTTTGTTTCTTCCAAAATTTATTTTTGAAAATTTAGGGTTGGTTATGAATGATAAAGGTTTGTTTTTGGGAAATTGATTTTTCTTATTTGCAGAGCCCGAAGATATCCTAAAATTCCAAAATACTTTTTTTTGTCAAAAAAGTATTTTTTTAAATTGAGAAGTGGTTGTCAGAGTGAGGGGTTGATTTTGCGAAATTGATTTTTGTGTATATCAAGAGCCCGAAAATAGCCCGAAAATCAGGTATGATTGGATTTAAAAATTTAAATGTTTTTATATACTGTAGGTGCATGCCAGCTGCTCAAGCACTTAACACCTCGACATAAATTTTTGTTTTTTGAGAAAAACAAAAGAGCCGACAAATTTTCATTACCACCCAAAATTAGCCCATATTTAGCGCGAAATTAAAGAGTAATTTAGTTTGTCCAAATAGTTTTTTTAAAAATTGAGAATTGGTTGTCAGTGATAGGAATTGATTTTACAAAAATAATTTTTACTTATTTCAAGAGCTCTCAAAAAATTATTTTTCAAAATTCAGGGGTTGTTTTCAGTGATAGGGGTTGAGTTTGGGAAATTTATTCTTGCTGAAATTATGCCAAATAACAATTCGAGATAGTAAATAATATATTAACCACTATTTAGGACTCATAGAAATCATATCAGTTGAAAATTCGAAAAAATAAAAATTATAGTAAATATGTGTTCGGTAATTTGGTTTTCGGCCATATGAAAATCAAATGGAGTCTGAGGAATATTCATAGGCCTCAATCTATGGAACTATACGTTCAAACTTAGAATTCTAAGTAGAGTTCATTTCTAGAAATAATCTAGCATTTTTTGCAAGGGCTCATCTTTTATTTGCATGTGGAATTTAATTTATAGGGGCAAGTTAAAGATTTTTCAGTAACATATTAAGATTTTAAGAAAGAGCAAGTCGTTCGGAATCCTATATATAGAGGCAAGTTAGAGTATTAAACGCATCGTATTATGCAGGGGCAAGTTAAATTTTCAGACAGAATTTTCAGAGAGACAAGTCGTAGGCGGGACCTATGATTAGATATAAGCGTGTGGCATTTAATTTAAGGGCATTATAGATTTTTCTTATAAGGATTACTAGGATTCTGTGTAGGGACCTGTGAAGGTATTTTTAGAAGGTATCCATGAGGTCAAAAGATACTCCTTCTCACCTGTGAATCCGTATTTCAAAGTGTGCACGTGAGAGACGAACCACTAATGGTACAAAACCACCACCACCGTCACCCGCGGCATTATCCGCATAAATTGGAGTGTACGGACGAAGGAGACCGAAGTGCAGGATATGCGGAGTGAACCATAGTGAAATCCACGTAAATGCTCGGTCTGGGTCGTGCTAATGAGAAAGAGGTATACATTTTAGAGGTTCAACGACACCCTGCCAACGAGGTTGGCCCAAATAAAATTCGTACCCCTTGCATCCAAGTTATCCCCTTGTGTTAACTTGGCTGTCCAAAATATGTAAAAGGAAGTTGCAAATTTTCACAGTGTATGAGAGAAATCTCTGTAATTAATTCAGAGAGACGTGCACAATTGTAATTCGGTTAGTTAGTTTTGTGTTGTGCTTTTATGGAGTCTCATCATCTTTTTCTTTTTCTAAAAAAGAAATGAATCTTGTCGGATTGCAAATGTACCTTGGAGAACCAACTCTATGAAAATATTTCATGTTGTCTCGAAATAAATTGAGGTCAGAAACTTTATTTGATTTTCACTTCTCTTCAGATGCAGTTTTTTTTTTAAGGAAAAATATTATCGCTGCATGAAGAAAGAACCAGACTGCAGCCAATTTTTTTTCAGTTTCTTACACTTCACTTGCTGTTCCAAATTCTCCTGGCAACTCTATGTTTACTCCCTCAGGAATAGAGAAATGTGCAGTGGAGTGAAAGGATGACTTTTAGATTTACTCTTGCAATTGAAAAGGACAACCGGTGTTCAAAGTTGGTGGTAGAATCGAGACCACATTGTCAGAGTTCGCTTGCATCCGAATATTAAAAGGTACTTAAAATTGATTATTTTCATTACAAGCGACAAAGAATTCTTGCCATAACTCAAAAATACGTATCGTTTCGAAGATGACGTCGACATACTGAATTTATTGAGACTTGAGAAGAATATAAATGAGCCTGCAGACAAATGCAAACTTGTATTGTTTCGTGAATAATAAATTAATTAATAATGTGAATAAATTTCCATTTGCGTAGAATAAATATAAATTGGATATTGCATTGCATTTTCTCGATCACTTTCATCTTTTAGTATTTTAAATTTAACATAATTATTTCATTATCAAGTTCTGATTCAATTTTCGGGGAAAATGTAGGAAAAGAGACGAAATTATAAGCAAGGATTGCATGATTTTAAAACGTACATAAACTTGGAAAAATAAAGTACACTCTGCGGTATATGTATGAAATTCTTTGTTACTTTGGAGACTGGGAATGAGTGAGTGCAAAAATGCGTTTCAAGCTTGGTCGAAGCTCGTTGTTTGACTTGATAAGCGACCACAGAGCCGATAGTGCACACGCGGCACTTTCTTCGAGATAAGAAACGCCAGAGGCTGCTTCTGAATCATGGCAGAGCCTTCTACTTTTCGCGCACGTTAGGTATATATATATATATATAGGTGTTCTCCTACGTCGTTCAAAAGTGGCTACTATAGTGTTGGGAAGGTGGTTTAGAAGTGGGTCGATTCTACTCGATCAGATAGCAAGGATTATGATAACCATAATCACTAGCTATAACCGTGCAAAACCACTCTAATCAGCTTTTCGAACGAAAAGCCGATACTACAAAAAAGAAAATAAAGGAATAATTTTATCGTAAATAATTGACTGACAGATGAACTCTTTTGATTTCATTAATCTGCTTATATTCATAAGAAAATGTGTTGCAGAAAATTCAGGAAAAATGTTTAGATTGCTTGTGTTATGATAATGAAGGTAATGTGAGAATAATAGGAGTGAGATAAGGAGTACCTACTAGAATCGAGATTTGATCTAATTTTATTAATTATGTAAAGTAATTTATATGATAATGGGTAGTGAAGATGATGGTCAAGCCGAGATAATAAGTCACTACAAGTATAAGAATAAGGACTTTTTATTTAATTTAATTAAAGTCATTCGAGCCTTTTTAAAAAAAAATATTTGCACCTAGTCTCATTAAAACTTCTTCGTCAACAATGTGAAATGTTATACATTAAATGCAACTTCCGGAACATCAGGTTTGCACTAAAATTATAGAGTTGATTGCTCGTCTAACGAATGGTGCAGAAGTTGTTCTAAAGCTGTTACTATTCTGAGAGAATCAGTCCTCCTTGAGAGAGGAACGACCTCTGATAAGGAAAACTATATATCGATTGACGAGTTGCAGATATGTTATGCTGTCTTAAAATACCGCCGCAGAGAGGAAAATTTAATCACAGAGAAAAGAAAAAAGGTGAATTCATCAAAGTGTTGATTTGAATTTTAATAATAGATTTCTTAATGGTTTGATAAGGTTCGGCAAATGGAAATGCTGAGTGCAGATACCGTATTAGGAGTGAGAGAGCAAAATAATAGTCTGTCTCTTTTACTCCTACATAATCCCCACTCTTCTTTCAAGGTCTTTCGTGGCGTGCGTTGCGCATCAGAAAGTGGGGATACTGTAGGAATGAGAGAGAAAGGGCGATACTTTATTCTCTCACTCCTATAGTATCTCCACCATCTCCACTCAGCTTTTGAAATAGTATCTAAACATAAAAGCGACGAATTTGATTTAAAAAAATAACAGAGAAACGGCTGAAGTGTCGATGGTCTACTCATACAACTTCGGTACTTGTTGCTCTTTGCATTATAGCAGCTATCAAAGCGAACAGTTTGCAAAGGGACCGACTTTGAAATTATAGTCAAGCGCCTACGTTTATGATATTTTAGACCGTAAAGGAAACACCTACCGTACATTGCATATACATATCCAAAGGCCTCTCATATAAACATCTAAATATACCTGGCATTCAGATATATATGCGCATTCTTGTTTTCGCTGTGATACGACCAAATGTGCGTAATAAACCGACATATTCAATGGATTGTCTGGCGGTTTGCATGTTTGCTTCGACGCATCTGATTCCCCTTGTTAGAAGCTTAACGACTCAACGGTTATAATTCGCTGATTCTGCTGGTATGTTCCTTGATGTTTGCGAGCAATGTGCGGCTATATACTTTGATAATTTCGGAATAATTACTCATTGATAAACACATTTGGAATTTTATCACCTTAGTAAATAAGAGAAGAAAGATTATGTAGGTAAATTGAGGGGTTGGTTCAATATGGAGAAAAGGGATATTCAAGTACATATAAATATATTCAGCTTATTTAGGCTGAAAGTCAAGATACACTCGAACTCCATTAGGAGTCAATCCATTTTCGCAAATTAAATTATTGGGCTCGATAGATTTTTAAGAACTGGATTCTAGATTAAATATAAACTCTCTCTCTCTCTCTCTGATATGAAATAAGTTCTCCATTTAGCAAAATGGTTTTGGTAAAAGGTTTAGAAAATCTCTATAACATTTCAATTCACTCAAGCTTCTAGAATTTATAACTGCGTTGTAAATTTACCTCAATAAAACCTTCATGTTTTACTATAAACTCTAAAGTGATCTAATCCACTTCAATACCCTTCAGTCGTTTTTTTTTGTAGATTATATGAATGGAAAATGGGTCTGGATTGGAAAACGACTTTCTAATAATATGTATGAAACTATAAACATTGGCTATTCCTACAAACAAAAATAGTGACGAAAGCAAATTTGAAAAACATGGCAATGTTTCGTTTACCATGAAAAGCAAGCTTAAGTCAGAAAGAAAGCTTTTCACCAGGAATTCATTTCGCTTGCAGAGACATTTAATCACACTTCTGGCCAGAAAGGTGTCTCGTAACAGGAAACAGAGAGAAAGAATTGCTAAAAGAGAGAGTAATATAAACGCTAGTAGAAATTACAAAACGCCACATTTTTTATTTCACACCTTTCTAGATATGAATCTATTTTATTAATTATAAAATTCCGCGTGTTGAGCTTTATATTAAAATTAAAATTCTTTAAACATTTCTTACCGCAAATGTTGGGAGAGAAACATAACATCCTTGAATAATTTTGATTAAAAGAATACTAATTTTTTTCAGAATTAGAGAGCGTGAAACCGAATTAAATGCGACATATTCTTTGTTAGAAAATTATTCGCTGAGTTTTCCACAGGTCGCAACATATAATACTTAATTGCAATTAAAATTAGTGTCTTTATATCTTGAGGAGGTGAAATACTGGTGAGCTGATAACACAGAGGAATTCTGTTATTCAAAGGACGTGTGAGGACCGTCGAAACTTAGTCGTTGTCACTTTAAATCGGTTGCAGTCTCTGGCAGTGCAGTTATTTCTCAGTCTTATTTAATTTCGCTGGTTTTGAGTTTCACGTAAAAGTTTCGAGAGTCGCAGGTCCGGATGAGGTTGGTAAGCCCGACGTCTGTTTCGCACAGGCTTGCCAACAATGTCGGGGGATTTTAGTGTCATTGATAAAAGGACCAAGGCGAGAGAGAAGTCACTCTCGAGAGACACGAGAGTACTCGGGATTTGCGGAATCGCCTTCAGACTCTGCGCCATTCGACTCTTCACCTTACGAGAAGGATGAAGTTTCCATTCATATATCCAGGTGTTAAATGTCTTCATAGTTTCTTCAAGTTGTATTATATGGTACAAAATTACGATATCTTGTAAAATTACATCGTCTCGATAAATGGATAAACCTTCTTTTCCTTGGACAAAAGCAGATTTAGAAACAGAATTCCTTCATCCAACAGCCTTTAAATCCATTTTTGACAACAAAGAAGTCGAAAGAGCTTCCGAATGTAACTTTTATCTCTTCTTTTATCGAGAAATTTTACGAATTGAATCTGTTTCTGCAGTTCTCTAGAGTGCAAAGCGTACTGGGTCAACAAGAGAATGAAAATCAGGGTAAGGTCCAGGGGAAAATGGCGTTTGGACTCTTGCCTGATAGAAAGGAAGATGGAATGGCTTGAATCCGAGAAAGCCGCGGGGATATGCTGCAATCGACGAAAAGAAAAAAAGTCAGTGGTCAGTGAACATCAATTTGCTATAGAGTTTGCCGAAGCGTAACTGCGCTATGGAAGATCGTGTTCTCTGACTTAAGTTCTTCCATTTCTACAAATGATCATGCTTTGAATCGCAACACAATAGGGACTCTGCTCCTTCATCTAATTGAATCTAACGAATTTATCCTATACAAAGGAAATGTCCAGCGAAAAAGTTCAGAGGATTCCCCCAGACGAGGAAAAAAATTTGCCTAATCCGCCATCTTCTCTCGGAGATATGTTTCCGCCTTTTCTATCAAAGAAGTGGTTGTTGTTTCTCTTCTATAAGAGAGAAGAAAATATAAATCCTTCTGCTGTTTCCTTTCATATGACTTAACTTTCAACTGTGGCGAGCACCTTAATTTGCCATTCCAGCAAATGAATTTCATGTTGGGGCGACTAAATTCCCTTAATTTGCTTTCATTCAAGTAGATTAAGCATAAACTAGTGACATTAATTTGATCATCGCATTGTAGGAATGACAGCATTATTTCAATTTTAATAATTTTCTTTCTTATTAAAAATTCTGTTTTGTGTCAGTTTTGCATATTTCAGCCAACTGAAGATGAGGTGTACAAGTTGTGACAATGGTAATTGTGTTTCGAGAGATGTAGGATTGTATTGCAGTTCTGCTTCTGTCCGACCTATTTAATATATTAATTAAATATGCATATATCGCCTTGAAACATATTATCACACTGAAAAAACTCGATGGTTGTGAGAACCACAGAAATGGTAAAATATAGTACAACTACTGATTTGTGGTTGTCACAGGCATCGAATTTTTTCAGTGTACCATTATCATTATCATCTTCCAATTTGAAACTTGAAATTGGATCAATGCATGCAAATTTATTGGAAAAAAATGGAATGATTTGCTAATGAATGTCATGTCTTGAGATGGATTTTGAATATTTCAAGAGAGATATACTCATATTAGGGCGATTACATCCTGCGGACACGTTCTGGTGCATTGAAACATGAAATTGGCCGCCAGAGTGAGTGACGTATTGGACGTCTAGCAAGCGGCGTCAGGCTCTCCTTCTAATTTGCATACTCTCCCCTTAGCGAAGAGAATTCTGGCTTGTCTCTCGTTAAAATCCCTCGTATATCTCTATTTATGTATTCAGTGATAATTCAATATTCGATTCTCTTGATCCGCCTCTCCTTCTATATTCCGTCCTCTTCTATTCGCGACAAGTCGCAACTTTGTTCCACTCGTACTTTTGTTCTTGCTCGTCGACATGTCTGCAATATTCAGATGTGCGGTTTTAAAATTCATACTCGGCGATAGCTAGGATGACGCGGTTAATTAAATTCACCATCGCGTCGTTTGTCACGACGGTTCTCGTTAACGCGACGATGGTGATGCAGGTTTGTGACCTTCCGGGCGTTCCTGAAAACACCCTTCGAGAGTGTTTTCCAGCCGAAATATATTACTGAAGAATGTAAAACTTACCAGGTGAAGAAGAAGAAGAAGAAAAAGGGATTGAATCATTGAAAAGGTTTCTCGAAAAATACCAAAATTGTGATCAAGTTTCTGATAAAGTGGAAGCCAGAAACATCAAAATAAAATTGAATTTGCAATATGAAAATTGCGTGCAGCTTTTGAGAAAACATAATGGACTGATACAATATGAACAGTCAATTTGTAAAATTGGATCGAATGTGTTGGAACAGAGGCAGAACGGAAAGTATCTTCCAGGAAATATTCAAAAATATTTGTCC
Organism: Synergus laeviventris; assembly: GCA_032275145.1. NCBI lineage: Eukaryota > Metazoa > Arthropoda > Insecta > Hymenoptera > Cynipidae > Synergus > Synergus laeviventris. The sequence continues at coordinate 2,180,837 of JAUESI010000036.1, forward strand.
GGTATTTGTCGATTAAAAAACTTTGAGTTCTTAATTGATTATTGAATGCGTTGGTGTTCGAGACAGTCAGGAATTGCAACTTCTGATTGCGGAAAATACAGAAGTCCATGGGTCACGAATAACTTTGCTGCTCCCTCCCGATATCTCTCTCACTCTCTCTCTTTCTCTCTCTTTCATCTAAAATTTGTAAGTAAAGTTTCTTACCCACCACTATGGCATCGTAACAGCCTGCTGCTTAATTAACGTCGGTGTCGCGAAGGCGTTAGAGAAATCTTTATCAATTATTTCGCCCAACAGAGAGAAGCCAAGTTGTGGAAAAGAAAGAGAAACGGGACGCAAAGGCGGTTGGTGTTGTGAAGAGAAACAGCTAAAAAAGAGATTGCGACTCTGAAATGCAGGGCGGCTGGTTTGATCTAACCAACTGTCTCGAGAGCATCCAACTCGTTTTTGCTTGAATTTATGAAAGGACAGCATCCCCTGTTACAGATCGTGACATTTTGTGTCCTTCCAATTTATTCAAATCATCTAAGCTGGTAACGCTTTCGATGGAGCAAGTTGATCAAGAAAGGGTTCTAGAAAGACAAAAAGTGAAAAGAAACTCACATTACCGAAAAGTAAATGTTCCAGTTGGTTTAAATTAAAAGAAAAAAAGAACACACTTTGGAGATGAAATCTAATCTTGTTTGTACTGGCATCTTCATTAGGCTTGAGTATATTCAAAGTAAATGGCAATTAGGAACTCGTTGCGAGGTCTCTGGAGTGTCTTTTACATAGAGCTGTAAAAAAAGTTAATCAGGCTTCTTGTCTCGCATACACATCAGGAAAACAATAGGCAGGAACTTTTCGAAACAGGCAACTAGGATGATCGAGAAAGCTGCTGCTGTAATTATCGAGGATGCAATCACGTATCTCGAGATGTCCCATTGCACCAGATTTGCATCGCTCTGATATGTAGGCATAGCTTTATAGACTATATAAAAAGATACCACGGCACCTTTACTAGGTGCAAAACCTAGTAAAATCCTTCGTTTCCACGCAACATATTTACAAGTCGCGGATGAGGAGACGAGCGGGTTCAGCTGATTTAGAGATCTGCTCGCTCATCGTCGCATTACCTACGTCAACGGGGATAAGTATTCACATGTCACGGTACGGCACTCTCTATCTTTCGAGAGCTCGAGTACCCATCCTCATTTGACCTCGTTCTGAAGGTTTATTTTCATCTAACTCAATGCGTTAAAGTCGAGTTTATATCTGAGAAAAAGCCTCGATCCATTAATAACCCTCATAAACATAATTATCGTTGACGGTTCCTCCGAAATTCTTATTGGCTACACTGAAAAAACTCTATGGTTGCGACAATTACAGAAATAGTAAAATATGGTACAACCTCTCATTTAGGGTTGCCACAACCAGGATTTTCATTGACAGAACCACACGTGGTTGTGGAAACCACAAATGAGTAGTTGTACCATATTTTACTATTTCTGTGGTTGATTCTCGCCTTATAGGCATAATTTCGCGCCACACTCTGTTTTGATATTTTGCAGTGCGGCGCTTTTGTTTTTCTTTTCTGCTTTGGTATTCCTTAGCATTGCATTGCTCGGCTAAGATCATGCCATATTATTAAAATGGATCTCCTCATGATGTATGAGCGACGAGGTAGGATAGAAGGATTTTTAAAAAGGAGAAGGAACCGAAAAATTTACAATCAAACATCCGCAATTGCGATATCGTCTAACATTCAATAATGCGCGTTTCAACCGTTCTGTGTAATTTATTTTGTTGTTTTCGCCCATTGCGAGTTTATATTATTTATTTATGAATTGTATGTATATTAGTATAACGGTTCATAGTTGATAATTGTCATTGCTCGATAGATTTGTTTAAATATTAACCTTTTATAAATAGCTTCTTCTTTAAATTTGGTAAGAAGCGACATAAAGTAGGTTCGTCAAAAATAATAAGCTTCAATTCCATTCTTCGAAGACTGCATAGAGGGAAAAGAACAATTTTGAAAGTTCTATTACATAATCTGACAAACTTCCAAGAATAAATTAGTTGTAAATCGAAGAAACACTTTAAATTGAAGAAATGGAAGGCTCCGCGGTTCTCGCGGAAAGTTTCTTTCTCGTGCAATATTGATGTGAAAAGTTAGCTGTTATTCTGTAAAATATAATTTACTTTTCCCATCTGTTTGGCTTTCTTCTGGAACTGTTTTCTCAGAGACTTGAAACGGCGGAGGAAGTTACTTTTAACCGTCTTGGGTCTGTCGATCTGAGTCGACTATTTGAGTAACTTCCTCAGCCATATCGTTCGTGCCTCGACACCCTCGCCTCGATTACGTCCGGTGTATTTATCGGGGCACTGCACTTTTGACTACCCATCAGCCGTTCTACGAGTTTAATTTCTAATTTTAACCGCGAGCTAAAACCAAGATTGAAACTTCCAAGAAACCCAATAATTTTAAATCTGCCCTGAAAATTTCTCTATTTCTCTACTTCTGTGGCTAGAGGGGAGGAAGTGCATCTAGCGGATTTCGCTCAATAAAAGGAGCTAATTTGCAACTTCTCAAAGTTTAAACAGCCGCGCACTACGTACTTACTTATTTATTTTCATTACAAACATCCAGAGAAGCAAAAGGGAAGTTTTGTACGGTTAAATTTCTCTGGCGAAGCGTATAGCAATTAAAGCAGGGCAAACTGTTGTTGGAGTGTAAAAGTGGATTTAAGTCAGTTATATTCCATAATTTCGAATTGCGTGTAGAGCATGTTTGAAGGGAAACACGCAAATCTCGCCTTTGGTATTGAGATTGCAATGTTGCAACTAGCAGTTGACATATCTCTAAATTTGTACATCATTTTAGGTTCGCTTGGTAAGCCGTTATTCATTCGATTGTTGAATAAATCTTATGCCAAGTGTGAGTGGTTTCGAGGGGGTGGATGAGGAGGAATCACAAGAAGATGGAGAACGAACTCCCGCAGAGTTTGACTCGCGTCTCACCCCAGTTACTGTATTTACTTGTTTATACTTACTTACCTTCGTCATCTATAGTGCCGTTTCTGCTTGCTGGGTTCTACATGTAAGTGCTTTTGTGTATCCGAGTTTGCAGAGGCACGTGATCTTATTTGAAAGTAACGAGAACCCACATTATGTAGTGTAGGTATGCACTCTCGACGGCGTGTTTCACGACGACGATCTTAAATTCATCTACATCCATGCATGTGTTTTGCAGAAATATTCGAATTTCTGTGTCTCATACATGTCCTTACATACTTTTGTAATCTTTTTTCTTCTCTCTTATGGCCAGTTTATGCTTCCTGAATATTCAAGCTTTTAAAGTGGCATTGTTTGGGAAAAATGGAAATAAGTTCTCTCCAATGCTTGTTCAAATCTGTAATGGAGAATTCTGCCATAGAGTAACGGAAAAATGTTTATACAATTAATGAGTAACTTTTTTTCGTGCGCACACATTCTTTATACTCATCACTGTTAAAACCTGGAAAAAAGTGATAACACTCTTTCAAAAATACCTCTCTAGTTTTAAATAAAAAGTTCAAATATGTTTAAAGCGCTTCACTCTGAATATTCAGTTATGAATTATGCAGAGACAAAATATTCTTTCTCATGAGAGTAACTATTTTATTACGCTTTTGCTCCAAATTCAAGTATGGAATGCATAATAAGAAAAACTATTCTTCTGATTTCATCCAGTCAATGATAAAGTTACCATTCTTTCTGAATAATACACATACTTCATACCTCAAATTGGCACCACTAATTGCAGTGTTAATTAAAACTTTAATTGAATTGAGTCAGATGTAAAGACATTGTAGAAAGAATAGACATGATTCGAATCAAAAAGACTCTACTGAACCGATTCTATTTCACTCCTATAATTACAATTGTCTGCCAATCGATCACAATCATCTTCTATGCTTTTAAGACCGATAATTAAAGTCCCACCCGATACAATTTCAGAACAATGACTCCTGACGAAGCTATTGGTCCTTGGGGAAATAAGCGTCTATGCTGCATCTTTTTTTTATCACTTCCTTTTTTTAAACGCTATCTCCTTTCTATCACTATTTTTGTTCTTCCTATCTGTTTTTTTTTCTCATTGCTATCACATTTTATACTTTTATCTCTATATTAATCTATATCGCTCTGTGTCTCCTTCCCTCTCATCTCGAATGTTAACCGGAACGCGGAATGCAACTGCAGAACGTGCAACGTCACCCGGTTCCCTATATCCTGTACAAGTATGATCGGATTGCATAAAGCGAGGTTGCTCTTCTAGTAAATGGACACGTTCACACACTCTCATGGATAACAGCGAGCACAAGGATAATAAACAATGCACCCCGGATAATCACTCTTTGCCGACGAATTGAAATGATCCAATTAACCAAACCATATGCCCGCAACGAAAATTCTGCTGAGGTTGCCAGTCTTTTTTAAAATTCATCAATTTTCGCGGTAATCACTACAATGAGGTTTGCTAAAACAATTCTATTTTCGTAATCATCTGTTTTCGATCAATTCATTCTGCTAAATCATTTTCACTATTATAATTAAATACTGGAAGATCCATTAATGCAGCTCAATGTATTTAATGGATCTATAACTTGATGTACCCACGTGCAGAAATTGACACATTAAGACCTATTGAAAATAGAACTCTGACGTGGCCCTGGTCTGCATATCTATTTCCAATAAAAATATTTTAATACAATTATATTTAGCATGTAATTAAACAGAGATATTGTTGATAATGAAACAGGGCATTAAAGAATTTTCCACCTCCAAACAAAACATCAGGTAAAAATAGGGAATTCTTAACATTTTTTGTTTTAAAATTACTTCAAAATTTTGCCTTGAATTTCAAGAATCTAAGCCTTACAATCACTTGAATTAAAAGATGATTATATTTATATATTTGAAAATTATATTGTTGACAAACATGGGGATATTTCTAGGAACTTCAAAAAGATTTTTATGCAAATTATTATTACACTACATTTTAAGATTATATTTTTTTCCTAATATTAACCAACTAGAGATTTGAAGAAGTTTCAAAATATTGCAAGAGTTTTTGAATCTTTTTTACATGTTTTGATAACTCTACAATTTCCTGAAAATTCTTCAATTTTGTTATATTCTTTTAAAATCCTTTCAAATTTTTAACATCTTTAAAGATCCGTTAGAAGATGAACAAATATTTTATAATAATTGAAAATCCTGAAACTTACTAAAATGTATAAATTACTTTAAAATTTTGAAACTCTCTAAATTATTTTTAAATTGTTTAAAAATTCTTTAAAATCACTTGAAATTCGCTTTAAATTCTCTTGAAATCCGTTAGGAAATCTTGATATCTTTAAAGTCATTGAAACTTCTTGCGCAAATCCTTAAATTTCTTTATATTCTTTTTAAATCCTTTCAAATTTCAGTACCTATCATTAAACATACCTTGAAATTTTTCAACAGATTCTAAGACATTTTTCAGAAGACTAAGCTATTTCTAAAGATTTTAATAAATTCCAAGGATTTCAACAAATCTGAAATTTTTAAGAGTTTTAACATGTTTTAAATAATCTAAAAGTATTTTTTATGTTTCGAAATCCAATCAATGGGTGAAAAGAGATTATGGCTTCAGATTTCGGGATTGCGAGAAACTATATTTCTGATTCAATATTACTTCTTTTCAATATTAGGATTTTTGCTGAAAATTAACCAGTTAAGTAATCAAATATTACAAATAATTAATCCAAAAATATTTTTTTTAATTTTGATGGGGTATTAACCAGTTTGCCCTACTTGGGGATAGTATCCTTAATAATAATACTCTTAACCTTGAATGAATTAAGTTGAATGAATAATCTTGCTGATACTTTAGTTTCACTGATGAAGAAGTTGCGGAGATACCAGTGCGATTGAAATATAATTTGGAACTAGCACGAGGAGAATAGGAGATGATAAAGCATTGCTTCGAAAACTTTTAATACGGGATGATTTATCTGATTCTACCCGAAGAAAACGGAGGGTCATAAGGATGAGGAATGCATACTCCGACTTTCCAGGTCTCTCATTTGGCGCATTGAGATGCTGCATCTAATTAGAATCTTCCTTCTCTTTGGCCTCTTTGCAGTAAGTTTCTTATCTCGCATTGGTTGCCCGCTGAATACTTTGAAATCGGAGTCTACTGAACGAGTTTTCACTAACAAACTATTTACGAAAACATACCTTTCCTATAAGTACTTTCTCAATTATTATTCCAATTCCCCTTCCATGTAAAATCTTGTAATGTTTTCTATGTAGGTTCATTTTCAAGCTGACTCACCTGAAACAGAAAATGTCTAAATTAGGTACATATTCAGAATAGAGGATATAGAATTAGAGGGACTCACTCTCTCAATCTAAATTATAGTTAAATTTTACTAATTAATAGTATTTTCTTACTAATTCAAATGGTGCGAACTCGTTTACTATAAATTGGTACAAAATTACTAATTCCATTAATAAAAAGGACACACTAAATGAATTGGTAACTCTTTACTAAATTAATTAGTAACACTATTCAATGACATATCTTAAAAATTTGTAGAATCTTTAAAATTTCATAAAATCTTTTAAAAGTCATGAAAATCGTTTTAAATAGCTTCAAATTCCATGGGAACTTTAAAATCACCTTTAGTTTGTTAAAATCCCTTAAAAATTTGTCAAAATCTTTAAAATTCCTAACAATCCCATCAAATTTATTAAAATTACTAGAAA
>JAUESI010000036.1:2187713-2214338 GCA_032275145.1 Synergus laeviventris
GGACGTCCGAAAGACATCTTTGGGAGGTCCATGTCAATCCAATTGCTGCCTAAGAGACGTCTTTTGGATGTGAAACGTCTTTAGGATATCTATTGGACGGACATGGACATCCTACGGATGTTTTTAGGACATTTTTAGGACGACAATGTCTTTTTGCCCACTGGGTTAAAATTCCGTGACGAACTTTAAAATCATTAATTTTGTTTAATTCCCCGATAATCTTTTAAATTCTCTTAAAATTTCTTATAATTCTTAAAAATATCTTAAAACTTCATAAACTCTTTTGAAAATTATAAAAATATTTTAATATACCTTAGTAAAATTCCATGAAAAACTTCAAAATTCGTAAAAATCCATTAAAATCGCATAGAATAACTGAAAATTCTTTATAATAATTCGAAATCCTTGAAAATATTTTTAAATCTGTTAAATAAACTATAAAAGCTATACAAAAATGTTAACATAACTGATGTTAAAAAAACAAGTTATCGTAATTAATTCGCTTTAGTAATACAGGTGAATTACTATTTCATTTAATAGAAAGTGTAGAAATTAGTCAAATTCTTACTAACTCAGATTGAGAGAGCAGGAAAATTTATCCAGTAATATTACATCGAGATCTTTTAGACAGTTTTAGATGATTTTAATAATCATAATTGCAAGAAGAATATTCATGAGGTGAGATAGATTTTCATCATTTAAAACAACAAACTCTTCCCATTATTTTCGTTTGTCTTTCCCCTGTTGTTTTTATTAGAATAATCGGGTTAAAGTTCGGAGAACTGATCGTTGTAAAGGTGGGGTTGATTATAGGTATATGTATAGAGTATATGATTTGACTATGTTCGTAAATCTGGATGAGTGGTGGTAGTTGAGTATAAAAATTAACCACCTTGGAACGAAGGATGGCTTGAAATATGGACGAACTTAAATATTTATTGGAATTTACAAGTTCTGTCCCTCCTGAGTATTTAAGAGTTTTCCAAAGTAATAAGAGGAAGGCGTCGCGAAGACCGACCGGGCCGATACTTACGCTAAGAATGCGGGCTCGTCTCACTATCCTCTTTTCCTCAGAAGAGATTTGCACGACGAGTTTGAGTTTCAAACTTGCTAATAGACCCCACACCTTTCTTTCTTAATACACGACCAATGAATCAAAGTCTGCTAAGTTGCGTGTTCAATGTTTCCCATTTATAACTTCTACGTAGAAATACACATGTAGATTTGAGTACAAAACCTACGTAAATTGGAAAACATTTGCATTTAAAATTAGCACTGAAAAATGTCGCTTGAAATACTCGTACAGTAAAGTATTTTCTGAAAATATTTTTTGTCCTAACTTATGAGCGGAAAAATTGAACCGCTGTTCTTGATATTCCTCCTTTTTTTGCCCGAATGCTAACATCCTTATTGGAAAATCATTTCGTCCACATGAGCTGCAATGTATATGCGATATGCCACCGATTTCCAATATTTTGTGCCGTTTCGTCCGTTTTTATCCTCTTGCTTATAGTTAACCTCTTCTAGTTTTGCCAACAAACTTGGCGACTCGTTTCCTATTCTCCGACCGTAAAAAGGAACCCTACCTCGGGAAAGTGCCAACCCTACCGGATTTCCGGTTTAAAGAAGAGAAATATGTACTATTCGAGCTTGAAATTTCGATATTCCATACGATTTTCGATTGTTCTTTTGTATAATCCGCGGAATTCAGAAGGAGTAAGAACTAACGATATTTTTTCATCAAAGGTTTAGCTCCCAAAATCTCTCCACTTAGAGCCTTATTAATTTTTTGCTAAATTTAAATATTGAATTGAAGCATGAATAATGTATACTCGACTCCTTATTCTATTTTCGTGAAGATACAATGGACACTTTAGTGTTAAATTTGCATGATATCAGAAGAGACTATTTCCATGGGGAATCTTCGGCTAAAGTATCTTTAAATGTAAATGAGGGAACAAAAGTGTCGGTAAGCCTTTTCTGGCATTTCCAAAGAACAGACGGGACCCTAATCTGCTCTGCTGATTCCTTGTTCTCGCCAAAATGGTAAAAGAACGTCTTCCATGTGATATTCTCGGTCTCGCTCTGAGTTGAAGGCTTTGCCAATAATCCGTGCCAGTTTGTCATTTCGTGACTTGGGCAGATTTGCTTTTGAAAACCGCGAGAGTTTATGTGAGTAAATTTACGTTCTGCTTACTGACCAATTATTTGACTGTTTTTTCTTTAAACTCAGTCCTTTTCAATGTGAGGACATGCAAATCACAATTGCAAAATGAAGCAACAAAAGGAAAAAAAATGGGAATGTAACATCGCGTAAAGTTAATAAAACAGACATCGAATCGTTGAAAGATTGTGATGTCATTATTCAAGTTCCATTTTTCCTACATTTTATCAGAGTCTGTAGGAAAGTTGGAAGAAATGAAAAGGAACTTAGGGTGAATTAAACGACGAGTTCTTCAATAACTTAGGTTCCATGCTCAACAGAAAAGTTTGAGTTTTAGCATTGAAAAAGTTTTGAGGAGTTTTCAAGGTGCATTTAGACCGTGGTAGGCATTTTTCCCGTTTCTTCAAAAATTTGGGAACTTATTGCCTAACTCGTTTTAGAAAGTGTTCCTGTTCAGTGCACATGTGTCTAGATCTAGGGAATTGAAGGACGTATGTGCTCGTGGAGAAATCCGATATTTAACCCGTATCCAACGACTAACCTATCGACACGCTATGCGCTTGGGGCAAACTTTGAGGCACTTAGGGCGAATTTCCAAGACTTCTGTATACAGCAAAGGTAGGTCGTGAGCACCCTTCTCCACCTTCATTTTATCCTAACCGACAGGTGTCGGTAAAAGACGCGTGTTCGAGATTTTATACACGAAGCGAATAACGGTTAGTATAAGTTTCTCGTGTATATAAAAGCCTCCGTGGCACAATTTTCGATTCGATGCTCCTTTTTGTATCTTTCCTAAAGAAAGCAGTTATATGCTTGGGTTTGATTTCCAGTGTTCCACGACCTTTAGTAACACATAATTTTTTAACTACGGTTTAAGTTACTTAATTTTAATTATATATACCATATATAAGTCACACAACATTTCTTCGAACTTACTAAATGGAATAGTAAGTCACCTATTACCAAAGTGAATTAGTAAGAATAACTTACCAATCTATTTAGTACTTTTACTTACTAATTGGATTGTTCACAATTCAATTAGGATTATTAAGTATTTTCAGTTATTCTATGCGATGTTAATGGATTTTGAGTATTTTGACGAATTTAAAAGCTTTTCATTGAATTTTATTAACGGATATTAATATATTTTTATGATTTTCAAAATATTTTTCAGAATTATAATTATTTAACAATTTTTCGTGGATTTTAAGCAGTTTCTAGTAATTTAAAGGAAATTTCAGGGATTTTAAAGGGAATTAACAGACCATCAGAGAATTTAAACAAATTTCATGCGATTTTTAGGAATTTTAGAGTTATAGAAAAATTTTTAAGGGACTTTGAACGAACTTTCGGTGGTTTTGAAGTCCCTCACAGAATTTAAAATGTTTTAAAAAGATTATTATCACTTTCAAAAGATTTTGCGAAATTTTAAGGGATCAAATATTTTTAAAATGATATTTTTAAGACATTTAGAGATTTTGACAGAGTTTAAAGCGATTTTAACGAATTACCATTTTTTCATGGAATTTTAAGGATTTTCGAGTAATTTCAAAACATTCGATGGGATTTGCAAAGATTCTTATGGCGTAAAATATTTTGCGAAATTTTAAGAAATCTAAACATTTTTCATTGTATTTTAATGGATTTCTCGTCATTTTAAGAAATTTCATAAAATTTCCAAAGATTGTTATGACTTTTAAAATATTTTGCAAAATTTTAAGGGATCTAAAAATGTTTAAGATATTTCATTGAAAAGTGTTACTAATTAATTTAGTAAGAAGTTACCAATTCATTTAATTGATCCTTCTTACTAATGGAATTAGTAACTCTTTACTAATTTATAGTAAACGCATTCGCACCATTTGAATTAGTAAGAAATTTTTTAGAGAAATTTTAAAGAAATTTTAAAGAGTGTCTAATAATTTCAAGAAATTTAATGATATTTTAAGGAATTTTATAGATTTTGACAGATTTTTAAGGGATTTTAAAGTTCTTCACGGAATTTTAAGCGATTTAAGAACATTTTTATGAGTTTTAATGATTTTTGGAAATTTTTAGAGATTTAAATATTTTTTCATGGAATTTATAATATATTAATTTTAAAACCTTCCATTAGATTTACAAAGATTCTTATGGCGAAAAATATTTTGCGAAATTTTAAGAAATATAAACTTTTTTTCATAGAATTTTAAGGATTTTCTAATAATTTTAAAGCATTCCATGAGATTTGCAAACATTCTTATGACTTCTTAAAGATTTTGCGAAATTTTAAAGCGACTAAAAATTTTTTCATCGAATTTTCAGGGCTTTCTAGTAATTTTAAGAAATTTAATGATATTTTTAGGAATTTTAGAGATTTTTACAATTTTTTCAGGGATTTTAAAGAACTTTAGGTGATTTTAAAGTTCTTCACGGAATTTTAAGCGATTTAAGAACATTTTTATGAGTTTTAATGATTTTGGGAAATTTTTCGAGATTTACATATTTTTTCATGGAATTTTAAGGTTTTTCGAGTCATTTTAAAACATTCCATGAGATTTACAAAGATTCTTATGGCGTAAATTTTTTTCGAAATTTTAAGAAATCTAAACATTTTTTCATGGAATTTGAATGGATTTCTCGTAACTATAAGAAATGTCGTCATATTTGCAAAGATTGTTATGATTTCTAAAAGATTTTGCGAAATTTTAAGGGATCTAAAATTTTTGTAAGATATTTCATTGAATAGTGTTACTAATGGAATTAGTAAGTTTTTACTAATTTACAGTACTTCGCACCATTTGAATTAGTAAGAAACTACTATTAATTAGTCAAATTTATCTAATTCAGATTAAGAGAGTATCCAACATTTTAATTCCATCTGTAGCTTTTTGCAACATGCTTTACAGTTTCTACAATTATATAGAAATTTAGCATTAAAATAAACTTTGGAACATTAAAAAATGTTTATTACTGCAGAAGTATGAAAATTGGAAAAAATTGAAACACAGTCTTGAAATAGTTACGAGCAATTCGAGTTAAAAAATGTTTGCGAATTTGCAAAGCAAGAAGAATTGTACCAGCGCTATTGCATAAAATATTTCCATTTGATGAATCCAGTTTATTTTTACTGCTCTCTAATTTGCTTAAAAATGCAATTCAATTTCGGAAAAACGTTTCAATGGTCGTCCCGAGTTCTATTAATATACCATCGTTTAATCAAAAATATACAAACAGTTGAAAATGTCAGTCAGTTCATTTCTTTGAGATCGATTGATTCCTTTCCAAGAGTGTATCAAATACTGTTTTCAATATTATAAGGGAAACGAATATTATCGAATGATGAGAAAATCCTTTTTTGGTTTCAATTTTATTATTTGCGACTTTGACTAAAGCAATCAGGTTAATTGAAAAGTGCTTAAATACTTCAGAAAGGGTAATGAATTTTTTTAATTAGATGCTTGGTTTTAAATTAAAAGAGGTATCGGCTGAATTACGTATGCTTCACATGGTGCGAGTACTGCCTATTGGGGGCGTGCGTAACCATAACTTGTCGCGAGACTAATAACGATGTAAACTTGAGACGATAAATCGATAAATAAATATACATAAATGCATTAAACTATTATATTAATGTCCAGGGCTTTGAGATCCATCGCCTACGCGACGAAAGTTATTAGCTGACTGATGGTTGAACCTACTCTGCTCGACCACATGTGCCACGATGCTAATACCTAGGATGGCCATTCTACCGGAATAGATACGTACGTATACACTATACAGTGACTTTATCGAATCTCATTATGGAACAATCGAACCGTTTGCTCGATCGATCAGGAAACGATTCCGGTGAATGGTTCCAAGTGACATCATCGATCTTACCTTTTATACATAACATTTTTTACAAGTTGAATGTACAAGGAAAAGTACTAGAAGACTAGATTTAAATTCTTTCATATGTTCTATAAGTAATGTTTTATTTGTAAAAGAATTATCATGTTTGAAGCAAAATTTATATACCATTATCACACAGTATAAAATTTTTCATTTTGAACCAGAACTGCATGTGAAATGTTCTGAAACAATAAAACCCTATATTTTTGCTGTGCAATAAGTGCAGTATTCTGTAAAAAGTGTCATAAAAGGTAATTTATTTTTACATAGAATGTTCCAAAGGGTTATTACTTTTTTCTTTTTTTTTTTTTTTTTTGTTATCCAGTTTCTCGTGAGGAAAAGTTTTTTTCATTAACTGCACTTAATTACACATTACACAAAGTAATAAAAAACATGTTAAGTTGCGAGAAAATTATTAAATGAAAAATAATTCTTATCGCCCTGTAGTACTTCCTATATAAAAATCTTAAACATATATACAATTGCAAACTGACTTAAATTCCCGGATTTAAATTTAATTAAAAATAAATTATCCCTCAAATACCCGGATAAGTTCATCCTTCGAAAAAGTTTGGCACTTCACTCCTGCTCCCGAAAGAAATCCATCGCGACTGATTCTGGTGACGATTTGAAAACTGTCTGTCCGAATAGCCTAGCGGTTTAATTTGTCACCACAATTCTCAAGTTAATTCAAAGTTCGTCAAACTCGGGCCGTCTCGTTTCGCCGCATTTCCTAGGATTATGCTCAAGGGAAGCGACGATAGAGATATAGAATGAAATGGAACTCCAGCTCTTTCAACCATCTTCTTCTTTATTTTTCTCTTACCCTCTTCTATTTCTTCTTCCTACATTTAAAGACCGAAGTTTCCACCGCTTTCGAGAGCTTTTCATTTATGAATGTTGTTATTCTTTCTATCAGTCGTCCTCCTACACTTTCATATATACATTTGTTGTCTTTTATTTTGTCTATTACTTTCCTGTAACTTTATTTAACGAGTTATCTATCATTTCAAAAGTTACTTACTTTAAGAGCCATTAACCTTGTTACTTTTTCTCATTCACCACCAATATAAATTAACGAGAAATTCATTTCGAGTTTGCTTCACGATGCAATTTCACATTATGGAATTGAGTTTCTAAGTGAGATAAATTAATCAGTGATGTTCGATAAAAGATATACCTGTAGCAAATAATTTACGAATTTCGACATAGGTTCGGAATTAGTATGTCTGTATCACTATAAAGTGAATATGGCGGATTGGCTGACTTAAATTGGTTAATACTACTTGACACCCTGTATGGCTGATTTAAAATTACTCATACTACTTCAAAATGGTTGATCTACAAATATTTCAGTTACATATCTTCAGTATAAAAATGATCAAATTGTCCCACAATAGCAAGAAGAAAATGGCAAAATGTGTAATCCGCATTTTTGTCACGTGATTTTCTTACTATGGATCGTTTTGGGGGTTGGCATGCCGGGTGTGGTGATAAGAGGCGATAAGGCGGACAAAACCAGTGTCTCCGAGCTAATAACTATTTCGCGCATTCAGCAACCCGTATGGCAACGGCATACGGTATATTTGGAACGTATGGCGCGGAAAAGAGAATCGCAAACTAGTCGGGCTCTTTATCGGCAAGCAGCACGCGTTTCTTGCCCTCTTCTTCGTGCCTGGTTGGGAAACATTTCCACGGGACGTGCTTAAGCCTCAGTTCCTTCAGTTTTGCTGCCCCTTCTCTTTTCCCCCTTTTAAACTAATTTCATCATGAAAGTCCCCACCTCGACCACCCCTCTCTTGGTTTATCCGATTTACTCACAATTGCGCATTTCACAAGTCTTATCAGCTTTCGTGCGAGCATGTATGAGAAAAAATGTGAAAATTGCAAGAAAGGGCTTATTAATTACGTACATTTAATTAACGATCTCTGAGTTAACTATTTACTGATAAGAACCTTTACAGATTAGGGTTGACTTTCAAACTGACGTTTTATGGTTCGCTTTATCTTCTTGCCTCATATTATTTAATTTTGAAGCATGGTATATTTAAAATTTTATTTTTATGACGAGCTTGGAGAGTTACTTTATTTCTGTGGGATTATAGATTCGAATTCAGAATAATACAATCGTCTTCGAGCTTCCGTCTTATTTATTTGGACGTCTTTCGAACACTGAAAACCAATGTTGGCCTTCGCATGTAAAGCATTCATCTCTGAAGGTGTCCAACGTTCGTTTTCGGCGGATATTATGTCTACGGTGACTCTTATCTGTAAATTCTTAAATATAAACCATATAGGAAGGTTTCTAAGAATATCTAACTTAAACAATAAATCCGAAACCAGAAACCTATATGGATAAAATAGGCAGTCATTTATTACCAAAGTGAATTAGTCAGAATAACTTACTAAATCTATTTAGTAGTTTTACTTACTAATTGAATTGTGCATAATGAATTGTTCTTTGAACATCAGTAATCTTAAACTTTTTGCATAAATAACTATGTTACTTTTTTAATATTATGTAGCTTTTTTAGTTTATTTAAAAGATTTTACAAGATTCCAGGGATTTTGAAGTATAATGAGAATTTTCAGCTATTCTATGCGGATTTAATTGATTTTGTCGAGTTTTGAAGTTCTCCACGGAATTTTATTAAATGTTATTAAAATATTTGTATGCTTTTCAAAAGATATTATGGTAATTTAACAAATTTTTAAGGGAATTTTTGAAGATTTTAGATTTTGACAAATTTTTAAGGGATTTTGATGAACTTCAGGTGAATTTAAAATTCCTCGCGGAATTTTAAACGATTTAAAAAGATTTTTATGACTCAAACATTTTTTTGAAATTTGAGATCTACAAATTTTTTCATGGAATTTTATCAAGATTTTTAAAGGGATCTTAACAAACTTTAGGTGATTCTGAGTTTGATTAATTTTAGGGATTTTGACAAATTTTAAAGGGATTTAGAAGAAACAACATTTTAAGAGATTTATAAAGATTATTATGACCTTTACAAAATTTCATATTTTAAGATATTTTTAAGAATTATAATAAATTATAAATTTCTTCGTAGTAATTTCAAGAGATTTCTAGTGATTTAAAAAAAATTTCCAAGGGTTTTAAGACAATTTAAAAGATTATCAGAGAAAACTCGATGGTTGTGACTTGTGACAACCATAAAGTTTTTTCAGTGGGTGAGATAAAAAAATTTTATGTGATTTTTAGGAATTTTAGATATTTCACCATATTTTTTAGGGATTTTTACGAACTTTAGGTTATCTTATAGTTCCTGGAGGATATTAAAATATTTCTATGATTTTCAAAGGATATTATGGAGTTTTAAGACATTTTTAAAGGGTTTCTAATAGTTTTAAGAATTTTCAGAGGTTTTAAGTGTATTAAAAGATTATCGAGGAATTAAAAAAAAATTCATTTTTAAATACCTATTTTGACAAATTTTTAAGCAATTTTGACGAACTTAAAGTGATTTTAAAGTTCTTCATGGAATTTCAAGCGGTTTATAAAGATTTGTATGACTTTTAAAAGGTTTTGCGAAATTTTAATGGAAATAACAATTTCAAAGATATATTTTATTGAATACTGTTACTATTTCATTTAGTAAGGAGTTTAAAAAAAAGTAGTTTCTCTTTGTCACTAGTGGCATTAGTAACTTTTTACTAATTTATAGTAAACTACTTCGCATCATTTGAATTAGTAAGAAACTACTACTATAATTATTAAAATTTAACTAATTCAGATTTAGAGACTAGTTTCTGAGAAAATACTCATAAAGGTTCATCCATTAGTTTCGACTTCATTTTACCATATATCCTTGTACTATTTCACTTTACCATATCCATTTCTCATTTCCCTTTACCATTTCCTTTTACCATTTCCATTTACCATGATTTCCCGTTACAATTTGAAGAGCCATGGTTTATGTTTTTTTTTATGAAAGTCGATCTATCACTGATTATCCCGGAAATCTTTGAGAGTAAGGAACTCACTGTGGTTTCTATATATTCTTTTTTTTTGCGACTAAGGGACTGAGTTGAAGAAGGGAAAGCCACGTTCCACGCACGTCGCCACGTAATTATAATAATTAGTATGATTACGATCAGCTAATGAAGGAAAAAGGCGCACCCCTCGTTAGGACATACCGACACGATTTACCGATCGAAGAAATGAACCCCTGGGCTCTGCTGGACTAAGAGGGTAGTAGTGAAAGAAAGTCGGCCAAGCAATCGATCTGTCAAATGGTTTCGCTAATTTCAGCGTAACTGTCTGTAATCATATATATAAAACCTGCGAAATTGAAGAAAGAAAGGATGAAGGAAAAAAAAGCAGTGAAAAATCTGATAGACCAGGTCGAATAAATAACATTCAATTAAGGTTTCATGCTAGGCAACTGTTAATTGACGAGTTTTTGTAACAAAATATTCTCTCTGGAAAAGCTGACCCATTAGCATGCAATATTTTCCGGAGATTGTCGCTTTTTAGATTTTTATCTCGCGTCGGGCTATCTACCTACCACGTATGATTGCAGATTCAATCGCTGGAATTTATCGATTGATTCTGACACTGACGTGTACACAGTTATGGAGGTAGAAAATCAATATCAAGAGTATATAGAAGGTATGATGGACAAATTGAGTGAGTGGAAATTTAACAAGAGTGTGTCATGTATGGGTGTTAATATCCCAGTAGCCCATACTGATGTCAGTGGATTCTGACGGATTTCTGATAGTTTCAAAGAATTATAAAGAAAAAACATCGCACCATTTACGTATGGGCAAAAACGTCTCGGTGGGTGTTTATACGTGCAAGTAATTTACGACGTATTGTTTTTAAAATTCGGTGTCTGATATTTGTTTAATTACTCAATAATGGAACACATAATATCTGAACTAATATTTGAACTTGTTTGGATCAGAAGTAATTATACAATAGACGTAGATGTTAAAAATGACAAGTTTTGTAAATTTCATCACGTGTCAGGAAAAATATTCTCCGATCCGCCTTTCACCTAGTTTGTTTTTATTGATATTCTTGATATAAATATTTCAACATAAATATTTCAACATATTTCGACGCATTCGCAAATAATTCCTAAATATTCAAAAACATTGCAACACTACATTCTCCAATTCCCTTTTGCATTTTTAAGAAATATCTAAACGAGATATATGTAGAATTTTAAAGGAATATTAGAAGAAATTTTCCATAAGTATTTCTGACGATTTAAAAAAATAAAAGCATGTTCGACTGTGTCGAAACAGCAGAAATCAGAAAAAGAGGGTCATCGATTGCCATTAAGTCGGATCAAACTTTGTGGACATTCTTGTAGACTGGCAGTCTGCTCGGCAGCCAATTTCATTGAAAATTCAATGACCATCCGCCGGCGGCTTGAAGTCGGACATGAAAGCCGCGATTCCGGGGAAAGTGGACTCAAGAAAAATAGAAAAATGGAAGAAAAAAAGCAGAAAGACGATAAAAGGTAAAAAAAAGAGAGAAAGAAGGAAAGAAAAGAAATCGTAAAAACGACTGGCGGGGTTGTCGTGTGATCGTGTCCCGTTCCCAGAATCCTTTCTTTCAGCGGCTTTCAACGGGCTGAAAAGGGCTGATGCCAGGTAAAGGCTGGAAGTTGCACATCACGCGATCCCGCAATCAAACTGGGTTGAATAACATGCACTCGTTTTCTTATCACCAACCGTAAAGTGAAATTATTCCAGCTGAACCCCCACCTCTGATAGAGCGTCGTGTAACTCAACCCTTTACGCCCCTTTCACAATAAAGAAGCGAGGACTCGTAAACAAGAAATACTTTCACGTTTTTACACCTTCGCGAGCAATTCTCAAAAATAGAGTAAGATAAATTAATGAGGATTCACGGACGAGCTGATGAACCCTTAGCTGAATTTTTCTTAGAGTTTTATATCACGTAACGACTATCCAGATACCTAGAAATTTGTATGTCATGTGAATATCATCTTTCGATTGTTCGTGCCTGTTGTTATAGATTCAAAAGCTAGATATATTACAATTTATTTGGTACCATCATGGCATAAATCATGACAAAGTCAGGGATTAAAAAGAAAGTTGGAAGCGGAAGGAACTTTGAATAGCAACGCTAGATAGTGAGAAGACTCTAGGTCGATAAAAGATTGGAGTAATATGAATGTGTTAAATATTACATTTTTTAACTCTTATCTTGATACCCTTATCCTATTATAGACATTTTTCTGTCAAATGAACATCGCCTTTTGATTGTTCGTGTCTGCTGCAGATTTAAAAGCTAGATATATTACAATTTATTTGGTGAAGGTATTTCATAGAATGTAAAAATAACATGCTTCCTTTCGTGGTCTAAAATCATACTATGGAAATTACATTATTTGATATCAGATTACGCATTTACTAGAAATATACTTCGATTTGTTTTCAGAGCAGTTTGCCGTAAAAGTTATTATTAAAGTTTTATTATCTTCCAGAGAGATGAGTCAATCATGTTATTGAAATTATGATTAGGTTTAGATTATATATTGGACTGATAGGCCCTGGAGGAGTTTCATCTGATTCTCAGTCTGCGTAAATCCATTGTGCCATTGTCAAATTTCCAGAATTTAAATTACTCAATGCAAGTTTATGAAGTTCACGTAGATTTCTCAAGCTTAAAAATACACTTTCTATAACGCTTTTCTCCCCAAGTCTGCGTTATTTTCATCATTTTCATTAAAATAACGCAGTGGTTAAAGTCACTGATCCGTCAATAAATATCGAGAGAGCAGCTGAATAAGCTAGTCTATAAGCTCTAGAGAAATTGACTAAAATTTATTGTAGCTTCTGCAAACTCTCTTTCTTCATAATTGTTTTCTTCATATATCTTTCAATTTGGGTGGCCAGAAATAAAACTTTTCTTATAACTTTCAGGAAATCATATCTGACGTCTTGAATTACGAAAGTCTTCATGTTAAATACTTAAATGCTAGAAAATAGATATTCTATATATAAAAGGGAATCGTAAAAAATTTATGAGCTGCTTGCCTTAATAAAAAAATCCTATTTAATTACTTTCTTAAGAAAAAACTGTAAACAACTCGAAAGTTCCTAGGGCTGGAACTGGAAACATCTATCTTTTATCCGGGTGTGTGTATGTGTGTGGGTGGATGTCCCCCCTTTTTTTGTCGCTGCTTTAACATGAAAACAGTTGTAGATAAATTGATAAAATTTGTAGGGTATATTTTCACCACGAATATCTCAAAACGTGTCCAATGATTTTTCAACATATTTAATTTTATGATTTTTATGTACATATTTATCATTTTTGCAAAATTGATTTTTAGACTATAAGTTCTGAAATACTCAAAATTCAAAGCTGATGTAACAAAAAAAACGATTCCTTGTGTCTAGACGAATCGATTTCCCTATAAATTGAATACATTTCATTAAAAATTAAGAAAGTTATATATTTATAAATTTGAAAAATTGATTTTTTAATTATAACTGTTCGAATGATCAAAATTCAAAGCTTATTCTAAGAAGAAAAAGGATTCATTATGGGGTCCATTAATCTAGAACCTCCACAAAATAATTTCGAAATTCCGAATACGTTATATTTTTCAACTTTTTTTAGGCTTTTGTTGGGCACCAATAAAAAATGTTAGACTCCTTTATTTTTTTAAAAATAATCCAACTTCTTAAAGAACAAACTAAAAAAGAATCAATTGCGCCATAATTTTGGGCCCTTTTATCAAAAACCAACCCTTAAGTTATAAAATCAAACCCCATTACAGAAATTATGTTTTTCGAAATTTGAAGAATACAGTATTTTTGGGAAATTTTTGGGCTCCACAAAAATACCAACTCTGATTTTGGGCTCCATCCCTTCATGCCAAAATCCACCCCCATGTTGCCACGCAGATATGACTTTGCTAAAAAATTATTCTTTCAATCTTTTTGCAACGGAAATAGAGTCTGATTTTTGGATTCCTCAAAAATACCAATTTTGATTTTTGGACTCCATCCCTTCGTGCAAAATTCTACCCCAAGGTTACCACGCAGATATGACTCTTTTTCCGTTGCAAAAAATTGGAAAAAATAATTGTTTAGGAAAGTCATATCTGCGTGGCAACATGGGGGTGGATTTTGGCATGAAGGGATGGAGCCCAAAAAATGCCCAAAAATACTGTGTCCTTCAAATTTCGAAAAACATCATTTCTGTAAAGGGGGTTAATTTTAGAACTTAAGGGTTGTTTTTTGAGAAACGGTTTATGCAGAATTCAGGAGCTCAAAAAAAGACCAAAATTATGGCGCAATTGACTTTTTTTCAGTTTGTTATTTAAGCAAAAATTGATTTGATTTTTTGAAAAAATTAATGAATGATATTAAATTATGCTCATGGTATTGTCTTAGTTGACAATAAATTAAAAATTAAATTAAACTAAACCAACATTCTAAACAAGTTTCAAGTCGTGTGTGTGTGGATGGATATTGTCACTAAACTATTTATAATGTTTATTTGCACAACTAATATCTCAAAACTTAGACAAAGATTTTTGAGATTACTTACAAATTTAAACATTCAAATTGACATTAAAATGATCAAATAAAACCATTTGATTAACATATGAGCAAATATTTTTCTCAAAATTTTCACAAAAATCACGTGATTTTTTAAAATGTTATTTTATTATCACAAAAAGCTTTCCAGTCTTTAATGAAAATTAGAAAATAACTTATTTTCGTGTTGAATACAAAAAAAAATTCATCTTATTGTCTTTTGAAATAAATTTTCGAGAAAACCAAATGAATTTGCAACCTTATCATAATGAGGAAGAAATGTGCTCAATAAATGAGCACAAAAAAAATATAAATATAGTTAAATGGAACACCCGAAATCGAATTCACAGCTAGTTTCTGTTGTCTTTCATCTCATTTGTCAAATCTTTAAAGGGCGTGAGTTCCTCATAAAATAGTCTAACGTTCGAGTGGAAGACTCTGTAAAAATAATGAGACTGGGAGGGATCGTTATGCGCCTTGGATTACACAAGAGAATATAAATATTTTTATAAATATTCTACAGGCACAGTGCATTCAGACGACGGAAATGACGTAAAAAAGTTTTTTACCATGAATAAATCTGTAATTAATGTAAGGCAATAATCTTATGCTGAAATCAAAATAGTTTTGCATTCCCTGAAATATGTAAGAGTCTGTAACATAATTAGCCAGGAATAAAAATGAGGCGGTGAAGTGAAGTGACCCAGGATTTAAATAATGGAAATATCTTTTTATGGAATGCAGAGAAAGACATTTTAAGCCCACAAAATCGATTTCAATTCGAAGAGAGAAAAAGTAGAGAAGAGAACGAAAATGAAGATAATATGGAAAAGTGGAAAAATGTTGAGCAATCGGAGAAAATTGGTTTAAGTTAACTATTGGTTAACGTGCAACTTATGTCCATTGACTTGCCAAATTGGGTCTCAGAGTAAAGACGCGAGAAGAATGATTATAGTGAGCATATCTATGTATAATAGAGCGGCATGAGAACCGCATAAATACAGTAGATACCAATAAATCCATGAATGGCGATCCATAAATACTTGGTGGTGCACGTTTACTCAGAGGTTCGGCGGGGGTGGTATGAGGTCAGAGCGTTGGCTGTGAGTTGGCCCATGGCCAGCCAGGATATTTTCGTACTCTTGCACTCATAGTGCATGCACCGAGGCACCCCATCGACTACTCGGACTACTTAAATCACTTGGAACGTACGCCACTAGATCCTCAGCACCAGATTCCACGTGAAAAAGCACCGCATTGCACGAAGATAGGGCCAGAGGCGCAGAGAGAACACTGCTTACGAGAGACATTCATATCAAGTGAAAGAGAGAGAAACAAAAGGAACGTGTCACTTTCATGCAGCCAAGAGTCAAATTTTTAATTCTTTCAGCTGTTAAGTAGCTAATAATACAACCGAGAGACCGACAGTCAGGGGAAATCACCATGGCATAAATCATGACAAAATCAGGGATTAAAGAGTAAGTTGGAAGCGACGAGAACTATTAAGAAAGTTCTATATAGTGAGAAGACTTTAGGTCGATAAAATTTCCTAAAATCCGAGACTTTATGAGGATCTAATGAGAACTATCTCAATATAATCTAAGTACTATTTAGGTTCTCAAAATGTGCGGAAATTTACATTTTTGCACACTGTTAAAAAAGCTGATCGAAATTTAATATAAATGTGAGTAAAGTCATTTGCATATACCGTCAATTAAATTTAATACACACTATGTTGGAGAATTAATGAACAAGCATGTGAAAAAGAATATAGTATAAATGCGCAGAAGTTTGTGCGCATATAGATAATATTCACGTGTTTTAATATTGCAACACATGAGTATTTTAATTTGATATTCGATACACGTATATTAAAAGTGTATTAATTTTGCAAACATTTTTAATAGTGCACGTTTTGAGCTCTTAGAACGGACTTAATTAAGTGCTTATTATATTCTCATATAGATTCTCCAATTAGCGCTTATTTATTGCGCTTGCTTTGTAGAGGGTGCTTTTTTTTAAATAAAAAAAATTTCAATTAAAATATTCTTAACAAATAATTATTATTAAACTTATAAAAATTTTATATCCATCCACAAAAAAGAAAAAGGTCTAGTTTTTGTTACAGTTATAGTTTGTTTTGTATCTTACTTGTATCGAATGCAGAATAAAATTGTGGATATTGTGGATATTGTGATATATTATAATCTGCAGTAATTTAAAAAAATGGTCTGGTTAATATTTTATAGGTAATAATTTTAAATATTTCAAAATAGTTAATCATGAATATTTTAGTTAATTTGAAATATTATTTTCAATAAATGTACACATTAACTCTTGTGTCAACAAGAGTTAACATTATTCCAGAGATTATAGAGTATTAAAATCGAAGTATGTGTTAGAGTACTGAAAAATAAGGTACACGTATTTTTTTATACGTGCCCAAATTCATATTTAGGGAGTGAAATCACCCTTCAAAGTTTCCAAGTGATTACTTGAGAAATATAATTTTCAGTGAAATTGGTCATTTAGAAAGTAATGTAGGTAAACATTGTTTAAGCTGAAATTATGTTAGTAGATTTCAGTAAGATTTTCCAACCATCACGCCTTTAGACGGGGGGTTAACTACCCCCTGTGGCAAACATACAGAAAAATTCCTGATTTTCATCTAAGTCAAATTTTATTTTTGAATGATTAATTAAGTATTATAACAACAATACAAGACGTTATATCGTTTTACACTCCATTTCAGATTAAAAAGGGTAAACTACCCTTAATTTACATTTTTATTTCCTTAAACATTTGTAACAGTTGCCTTTGATGGTCGTAGTGAAGATTATCTTTAGGTCAGGAAACCTTCTGATAATAGAAAACATCGCAGTCTACCGCTATGAGGCACCCCTATTCTAATTTGAAGGGGGTAAACTACCCGAAAACCATGTTTCACATTCATATTATAGCAAATAAATAAAATAAATTCTCCAATTTTGTGTACCATATAATAATTTATTTGTAACACTTAACATGCTTCATGAATGTGAAACATGGTTCACACTTGAAGGGGGTGGTTTACCCCCTGCGAATTAGAATGGGGGTGCCTCATGCCGGTAGATCGGAATGGTTTCTATTATCACAATGTTTCCTGTCTTTAAGATAATTTCCATTACCACCATTAAATGGCAACTTTTACAAATGTTTAAGGAAATACAAATTTTAATTAAGGGCAGTTTACCCTCTTCAAATCTGAAACAGAGTGTTAAAAGATATAACGTCTTGTATTTTCGTTATACCACTTCTTTAATCATTCGAAAATAAAATTTGACTTGGTTCAAAATCAGGAATTTTTGTGTATGTTAGCCACAAGGGGTAGTTAACCCCCCGTTTTTCTAAATGACTAATTTCACTGAAAATTATATTTCTCAAGAAATAACTCGAAAACTTTGAAGGGTAATTTCACCCTCTAAATATGAAGTTGGGCACGTATAAAAAAAACGTGTACCTAATTTTTCACTGCTTTAAAACATACTTTAGCGAATCAAATCGGAGGCGGATACTTGGTTAATGTTCCTTGTAAGGAGATCCAGAAAATGATTAATTCAGCAAAATAATACAAAATTATATTTCGACTCGGGGATTCAAGGGATTTTTTTAGTTTCGTAGAAATCAAGAAATTTAAAATGATTTAAAAAGGTTTCATAGTATTTATGCCTAGAACAGGATAGTAAATATTATATTATTAGTCATGGAAAAATCATGGAATGTTTCAAAATGTTCCAGAGTCGCCCTCTATGAAAAAAAAATCAGACAATTGTTTTTATACAAAAAAATATGTAGTATTTTTGTTTGGACACCCTAATGCATTTTCATTAAAACTTTAAGGCATAAAACCTTTTTTATGAAGAAAAGTTAAAAAAAAAGAAGTAGGTTGGCACTTTATCGTCATCATCTTTCTTCTGTAGTAAGAAGCAGTGTTCTGGACCCTCCAGGGAAGTATGTACTCGTATGTAATAAAAAATTCTGAAAAACGAGTGAGTGCCTTCCTTGTGACGTAAAGACTGGTCATTATATCATTTCTACCTATCTTTGGTTTTATTTTGCATCTTTTTTTCATTTGTCCTGTTCTTGGGTGTCTCTCCGCCTCCGCAAAAGGACCCTCTCGAGTCTTGAGAAATACCCAAAGAGGTCGCGAACTGAGATTTAGCTTCCGCCCGTGGGCGTCGTTAATGTCTGTCTTATTCTCGCTGCAGTAATTTTCAATCTGCGGTTGCTTTGTTTCTTTGTTGCGATACGAAAATCCAAGAATCGTTGAAGACAGCTTGAATAGGATGATTACAGAGAAGAAGTCAGTTGGGATATTATTGTAGTGGAAAAAGTAACGACCCTCTATAAATTAAAAATAAAATTATCACTCTAATAGGTAATATTGATTCAAGAAATTTTAACCATTTTTTAGAGACAGATCAAATAGTTATTAATCTTCAGATTCACCCAGAAAAAAAACTGCAAAACAATTGTAGTCTGCTAATGGTTTTGAAAGCAATTCTTCCACGCGACCATGGCGTGTGTTTCCAGATAGGGTTACGAGAGTGAAACTTTTTATCATGTTTGTTTTAAAGTAAAATAGTTTCCGATTGAAAAAGTTTTTATTTCACAGATCGTTAAGTTTATGAGGTGAAAAGAGGAAGTTCCGAAAGTATTTAAGTAAATAAAAAACTCTTTTTGTAATTTTACTCTTCAAGCAGAGATTTTGTAGTGTACAGTGTTGAGAGATGAAAAGAGAAGAGAAGAGAAGAGAAAAGACATGTAAAAGTTAAATGAAAACCAAAAATGAAAATACGTGAAGGTATAAGATTCAAAAGTGTTCCTATGCTAACAATTGGGCTCTACAAACTCATAAATGGGTAGCCTTTATAATCATCGCTTTGCGCAAATGCTGCGGGCAGCTCGATTTAAACCCTGAAACCACAGCAGAATAAATATGCAAATACCGATTCGTCGAGCCACGTACGCGTTTTGGATACCATTCCAAAAATATTAATCCGCCTAGTAAATACGACATAGTTCGAAATCACAGTTCGTCCGAATCTTATCTAGATTTTTCCTGCCTTTTTTTTGTCGACATGCAGCGACATGTCGCGATCCTGGGAACAGCACGTAGCAGATTAAACGATAATACACACTGGCTACTGCGTGTTTCGATGTCCGGAAGTCGATAAGACGATAATGCTTTCCGATTAGCTGACGATAAAACTGTTCAGTGGTTTTCCTGAAAAATGCACTACCCTCCACACAACTAGTTTCAGCTAAACTATTAGAGTTTTCCGTTTTCGCTGGAAAGATTAGAAACTGAGATTTTAGATTTATTGACTCGCTTAACGCTTGAATAATGTGCACAATATACCAAACTAATTTTTTTATATTTGTAATATGTGGTATATGACTAAGCTCGTTTTAAAAAGAATTCGTGTAAATTTCAGCCATCAGTCTTCAGCAGAATAAAGTATAAATGTCAGATGTATTCGATTCTAAATTGTTTTCAGCTTTAGTATAGGTAGCATAATAAAATTTCATTTTTACCTATATCTTTTTTTTCCAATAAGTGGAAAGCGATTTCAAATTGCTATAAATAAACATTGAGCAGTAACACACATCCTGTAGAAACGCACTACCTGAAGTACAAACAGTGAAGATACGCATCTGCGTGAACATAAACTTGCAAATGGACTAGCACGATCAGGTTTGTGCATTGCTTTTCGTTATCTCGATTCGAACGTGCACTATATACTCTAGAGTAACGACTCAGTGCGAGAAGACCCAGCCCCTTTTTTTCCGGAAGGAGGATAAAATATTCTAGAATGTGTGAAAAAAGGAGAAAAAAAGGGAAAAGCAGAGGAACATAGAATAAGATAATTAGAAATAAAAAGAAAAAAAGCGAGCAAAAAAGAATAAGAAAGGTGGATGCTGAGTGGTTTCCTCAACACAAAACTAACGGGAGCAAAGTGGAAACGAGAAAATGCATACATACGAGGGAAAACCTCAGGGAAAATATGGCTTGGAAAACTTAGATAGTTTGCAACGTCGTTTGTTATGCACGCGTAGCCATGCGAACGGACGCTATTTATTTATTGGCTTTGTAAGTTTCCTGTTTACGCGGCGCATGCTCATGTAGCAAAAGAGAGCTTGCGGGAGATGATATTCCACGTGAGAAGTCGAATTTTTCCTCCCTTATGTAACCATACGGGACCAAAAAGAGAAGAAAAGGTGAAGAAAGTTGCCTTATCTCTAGAGACCCTTATTTGTCTTTGTTTTCTTCCGTTCCTTGTCGCATATTGAATTCAATAACCTGCGTTGGCATTATTGCCAACTGCATTATTAAATATAAGGGACTTGATTGGATTCCTTTTGGACACCGGAAAACAGTAAAAGTAGCCTGCCTGGGAATAACACAATTTTTACCTTATATATACAAAAAGAAGAAATTTGATAAATATTCAGCATATTGGAATATAGAAATTTTTCCAAGCAATAAGGATATTTTTTTTCTATAATACTCGGTTTATTATTTAAAAACATCGATATTGGATATTTCAATAATTGGTTTCTTTTCAACCCAATTCAATTTTTTTCTATCTGAGAAATATGAGGAGATATATTGATTTACCTACAATTATTTTTAAAATTTCAGAAGAAATTTTTCATGCGTCAGAATTCAGCTTCTATCTTTACAACATATATTTAGTTGCGTTCGGCTAGCACCTCCCCAACGGAATATCAATATTCCTTTATGCCAGAATTTCGTGCTAATTATGGAGTAATTTTGGACAGTAATGAACATTTTTCGGCTCTTCTTTTTTTCTCAAAAAACCAAAATTTGTGTGGATGTGCCGAGTGCTGCTAGCACCTCAAGTATATAAAAATATTAAAATTTTTAAATCCAATCATACCTGATTTTCGGACTCTTGAAAAACCGAAAAACCACATTCGAAAAAACAAACCTATCGGTGATAAACTACCCTGAATTTAAAAAAAAAAATTTTGAGAAAACAAACTTATACCAGAATTTTGGGCTATTTTCGGGCTCTTGAAATATCAAAAAATCAAATTAGAAAAAACAACCCCTATCGTTGATAACCAATCCTAAATTTTGAAAAATAAGTTTTGAAAAAACCGGAAACCAAATTCGAAAACACAAACCCCATCATTGATAACCTACGTATAGTTTTTTTTGTGAAAAACGTATGTTTCAAAATTGAGTGATGTTTGTCAGAGTGAAGAGTTGATTTGGGGAAATTAATTTTTGTGTATTTCACGAGCCCGAAAATAGCCTAAAATTCTGGTATAGTTTGTTTTGTGAAAGAAGTATTTTTCAAAATTGAGGGGTGGTTGTCAGAGTTAGGGGTTGATTTGGGGAAATTAATTTTTGTGTATTTTACGAGCCCAAAAATAGCCCGAAATTCTGGTATCGTTTGTTTTGTCAAAAATTTTGTTTTCAAAATTGAAGGTTGGTTGTCATTGATAGGGGTGGATTTTGGGAAAATGATTTTTCCGTATTTTAAGAGCCCGAAAATAGCCTAAAATTGTGGTATAGTTTGTTTTGTGAAAAAAGCGTTTTCAAAATTGAGGGGTGGTTGTCAGAGTTAGGGGTTGATTTGGGAAAATTTATTTTTGGGTATTTTAGGAGCCCGAAATTCCGAAGTACTTTTTTTTCTCAAAAAAGTATGTTTTAAAATTGAGGGGTGATTGTCAGGGTTAGGGGATGATTTGAGGAAATTTATTTTTGGGTATTTTAGGAGCCCGAAATTCCGAAGTTCTTTTTTTTCTCAAAAAAGTATGTTTTAAAATTGAGGGGTGGTTGTCAGAGTTAGGGGTTGATTTGGGGAAATTTATTTTTGCGTACTTTACGAGCCCAAAAATAGCCCGAAATTCTGGTATAGTTTGTTTTGTGAAAAAAGCGTTTTTCAAAATTGAGGGGTGGTTGTCAGAGTTAGGGGTTGATTTTGGGAAATTGATGTTTGTGTATATCAAGAGCCCGAAATTCCGAAGTAGTATTTGTTGTCAAAAAATTATTTATCAAAATTGAGGGTAGGTTATCAATCATAGGATTTGTTTTTTCGGTATTTCAAGAACCCGAAAATAGCCTGAAAATCAGGTCTGATTGGATTAAAAAATTTTTATGTTTTTATATACTTGAGGTGCTAGTTGCACGAGCACTCAGCGCCTCCACCTAAATTTTTTTTTTTTGAGAAAAATAAAAGAACCAAAAAATGTTCATTATCGCCCAAAATTAGCCCATAATTAGCCCGAAATTCTGGGATAAAAAAATATTGATATTCCGTTGTGGAGGTGCTTAGCTGAACGCAGCTAATATATTTTAAACATTGCCAGTAAAAATCAACTTTGTAATTTATTTCACTGCAGGAATCTATTTTGAAACTAAATCCGTTTCTGTTCTGCAAGATGAAGGTAAAGAGAATGAATAAATTATAATGCCAGAAAGAAGCCCGAGGAGCTGATTTGAATTCGGCTCTAGCATGACCCGTCGATATTTATATCTCGATTCTCGATCGTGTCTTGCCCCAGGGTTTAGACCAGGATAACGAAGGCTGAAGAAGAACCAATTCCAATGAACCCAGGTCCTGCTATTTTTTTCTCGACCCCCAAAAAAGACAGTTTATAGGCCAAGAATAGGAATCGCAGGTACGAGTTTCAAAAGGATAAATTATCTTGCTCCCCTTTTCGAAAACATAAAAGATACTTGGGCAAATCGAACCTTCGCCTCCGCTCAGACAATCTTTGAATGGATTCGATAATTCAATCCAGTGGGTTCGAGTGACAGAGGTGAAATCTTATAATAAATTAGAAATCTCATTCCTTGGTTCGATGAGACAACCCACGAAATAATAATAATATGTCAACTTTTATTCTTGAACATACATGAAAGTATGAACCTAATTCTATCATAGAAGAAAGCAATATTTACCCTGATTTCAGGGTAAATATTACTTGGAACAGAAATTACCCTTAGGTGGATAAATACTACCTTGAATATAGAGTATGTTTATCATGTCAACTCGTTGTACCTTCTTTATATGAAAATGAAATGTTAATGTTCATTATTTATGCAGATATTGAGAAAAATGTCAAAATTTAAAGATTTTCTTTTATAGCTATAAATTATTAATGTTTATATAAAGTTCTCTCCTGTAAAATTGAATTGATTAGAGTTAATTTATTTCTGATAAGTGAAATCTTTAACTGAATCTTAATTTACGGCATAAAGGAGAGTTTAGGAAAAGATATGAAGTCCAATTCCAAAACACTCTCAAAAATGTGGAACGAAACGTGCCAGGAAAATATATCCTCTTACTGCTAAAGCAATTTTTCTCGAAATAAATGATTCACAGCACGGAGACTCGATCTAACTGCATTTGCTTCGTCTCAAATGCACTAAAGTTGGTCGTTCCTCCGAATTTATAGTTGACATTGGTTCTTTATATTTTCATCAACTTACAGTAGTGTACCGATAATTTTTTCATGATTTTTCATAACTGTTTGAGTTCCAATGATTTTAGAGCAAGATATAAACTGTCACTCGTTTTTCGTTTCCAGCGTAACTCATCCTCGTGTCACATGCATTTCCGATGCAATCGCATTTTGAAAAAAGCAGCTGCGTTTGCTGAGGAATCGTCGCCATAAAAAGATAGATTTACATAACACCGAGATTGCACGGACTTTTGATTTATAAATCACGTACACTTCATTTTTTATATGCCGAGATGGTCGGACTGTGAAAATTTTTGATAACATGCAGTCAAGTGAAGTGTATATAGATTAGAAAAGTTATTTTCAAGAAAGCTTTCAAGTTTTCAAGTAGAAATTATTTCAAATCACTTTCAAGACGAGAAAAGTTCCACTTTCTCTAATGTTTTCGAATTCAAAGACAAGTTTGAGGGGAGAGGAAAAATTGAGGTAAAAAAGATTTTTCACTTGCAATAATTACTTTTCCCACACAAATCAATTGGAAACGTTCAAAGTAACAGATTTTAAAATTGTAAGCCAGACGAATTCACCTTAGAATAAAAATTTGCATGTAAAGTTTTAGTAAATGCTTTATGTGTTATATAAATAATGCAGTCATCATTTTTGAAATTGAGTTCACACAGAATTTAAACCTATTTCTTTAATGCTATAATCTTTTTGGAGCGTATCTGCGTGTTACACCTGGAAAGGCCCTTGAGTGAATCCTATTGCTGGCTCTCCAACTCGTGGCTGCAGGATGCATTTACAGATTAAAAGTGGCAAAAAGCGCACAGAGGGATATTACTCTTGTGGGTTGTGGGCCAGCCGTAACGAAGGCCTTCCACGTGTTTTTGTCCTCCATTTGCGTGGCCACTATTACTTGCATACATGTAACATGTGTGCCTTACAAGTGTACGTATATTTAAATGCACCCATAGAGTAACACACACTTTCATGTCATACACCTGTCCACGTTGCATCTCTAGGTCGTTAACATTCTCAACCGCGTAATCACCATTCCCCTTCATTCTTCAGCATGGAATATTCCACGACATGCGAAAATGAGCACGTGAAACAGAGTATATTTCAGTAAATTCAGTACATTTTTCTGTTCAGAAATGAGTGAAAAGCTTTCGTTTATTAATCACTTCTTTCGATTAAAAAGCTATCAATTTTATATAAGCAAGTGCAAATTTCTGGAGCTGAACAAACGGCTCAGGCTTGGTCCAATGTTGGCAGCCAAAGATCGCCAAGTGTCACTTTTATCACAGGAAACCATGTTTCAAGAGGAAGAGCCTGAGTCGGGCCTAGTGATGGCCAGACTCTGCCCGTTCTTAGCAGCAGCATCCCGAAAAAGATGATGTAATATGTAATGAAAAATTTCAAAAAAAAATTGTTTTAAATATAACAACTCTACTTAATTTATGTTTCAAATTTTTCGCTGGAAAGCCAGAAATAATTGCGAAGAATGTATTTTTTATTTTTTTTTAACATTATATAATTTATAAAAAGTTCATTTTCAAATGTGTTATAAAAAAAATGTCTCGTGAAACTACTAAAATATTTGTATCCGCGAAAATTGAAATTTGGAAACCTCTATTGTATACGAAACTTTTTATATTAAAATTTTATCTTTGGACTATAAAAAATGCAAAAATAGTAAAGATTTTTTTGAAATTATACTTTCTAAAATTTTTAAACATTTTTCATCAAATAAGAAAAAACTATAATTAAAAAAAAAGTATCAAAGGGCTTCCTGTAAAGAGGATAAGTTACAGGATTGAATGCTGCAGTAATAAACATAAAAGCCTTTTCACTATTCGGAATGAACCTTAAGGCAACCCTACAGTTTCTTTACTTTTAGTTACAATTTGAATATACAAATTTTCGTGGAAAATAAGTTTCCAAATTTCAATTTTTGCGGATGCAAACTTTTTTTGGAACTTAATATTTTTTTGAATTTGCAACTCAAATAGCTAATAAAAGTATTTAAATATTTTAATAGCTTCATGAGAAATTTTTTTTTATAACAGATTTGAAAATTGTGTAAGGTGAAAAAAAAATTTTAAATATAATATTCCTCGTAATTATTTCTGACTTTCCAGCGAGTGAGATTTTTCGAAACGTGGAAGCGTAATTTGAAACATAAATTAAGTGGAGTTATTATATTTAAAACAATTTGGAAAAAAAATTTTTCATTATAAATGCGGCATTAGACCATCATCCGTCACTGGCAGCTGAGCATCATCATCAGATAGTTTATAAGGAATAACTCCTCCAATTGAAGCAGCTTCCCAAGTGCGAAATCACAAACGGCCCAACGTTGGCGCAGTACTGGCAAAGTTGTTACCGAGACTTGGCCGCTAGTGCTGCGCCGTTGCCGAAATGATAACCAAGGGCTTCACTTACAGGTCAAGACTTGGCTCTCATTTGGCCGCCTTTACTTGCCCGTCACTGGCTGCCAGTATTGGCCCGAAATGAGCATATGTTAATGGCCCATTACCGAAATG
>JAUESI010000036.1:2246781-2257411 GCA_032275145.1 Synergus laeviventris
GCGTATTGTTTATTTATGAAACTATATACGACCCAATTGGACATATTTCTGGGAACTTTAAACAGGTTTTTATGAAAATTATTGTTAAATGACATTTTATGATTTCCAGAAGATTTTTCACTGATTAAAATCGTGACGAGTTACTAAGAATCATTGGAATTTGACTGAGAATCGGTGAAATTTTACTGATCTTTCACTGATTAAAGTTTACAGAATAAAAATTCCTTGAATTTTGAAGACCAAAAAAGATTATAAAAGACTTTTCGCAAGATTTAAAAGAAATTTAAAAACATTTTAAGCTATTTTTAAATATTTCAATTGAATTTAAGAGATTTAAAGAAATTTCATAAGATTTCACAGGGTTTTTTCGGAT
Source organism: Synergus laeviventris (assembly GCA_032275145.1). Classification (NCBI taxonomy): domain Eukaryota; kingdom Metazoa; phylum Arthropoda; class Insecta; order Hymenoptera; family Cynipidae; genus Synergus; species Synergus laeviventris. Next base: position 2,247,155 of record JAUESI010000036.1, read on the forward strand.
TTCAATAAATCTCAAAAGCTTTCAACAGATTTACCAGATTTTAAGGATTCTCAAAATCTTTTTTATGTTTTCAACTTACTTGAGAATCTTGAAACTTTTTAAAAATTTGTCCCTTAAAATCTCTTGAAATCTTTTCAAATTCCCAAAAATCTCTTAAAATCTAAATTCCTTAAAATCACTTAAAAACTCTTAAAATAATTTTAATATCCTTAGAATCGCTTGAAATCTCTTTAAATACCCTTATATTAATTAAAATCACTTTAAATTTTATGAAAATTCTTTAAAATTCTTTAATATCATAGTTAACTACCAACGCCGTGTTAATACTTGATAGTTAGCGAAAGCTTTTCTCTTCCTATTTTCGCCTTCAAAAAAATCGAGAAAAATGAAACCATCTTTTGAAATTGCCCCTGACTCTTCCGTCTTTTCTCTCTTCGTATTTACTCGTCGCGTATTGTTTGTTTATGAAACTATATACGACCCAATTGGTCCGACTGGCTTGGTTCGATTTGGTTTTGTCAGTTGGTTGATTCTCCGTTCTTTCTGTGGCTGTTATTACGCTCTTGTGCAATCTCCTGGCTGCAGAGTCATTCCTGAAGGAAGAGAAGAACACAGGAAAGAATTGGAAGATCAGGAAGAGCAAAGGACAGAGAAACGAAAAGAGGATGTGGTGCCACGGGACGATAACTCCGGAGTACCATATATATAGGTGACAGAGAGACCATCGAATTGGCTAGTTATGGCTATAGATTATTGCTTGGGGCGTTAACAATGGTCGGTTCGCACAGCCTGCTTTGGATTTAAAATATCGAGTACCTTCGCTTTTCACGCAGAAATAACACCCGCTCAAATAAAAAGAAAATATTTTCCATTTCCAACCAGTTTATTCTTCCATTTCTTCGATCTGCAACTTATCATTTCCACATGCCTTAAAAACTTGGTAAAGTTCTTTTCTTGACTCGAACAATTGCTATTTTTAAGCCAAAAATAGAATCATGAATTAAGGTTTAATTATTTAATCAATTAAAGAAGGGAACATAGTTTAAATGATTTAAACGTTTTCACTATTAACCGAAAAACTGGTGAATGGGAAACTTGATGAGTGTAAAGATTCGAGTTGAGGAATAAGCTCGTTAATTTTAAGTTCTCAAGTTAGCTGAAACATTTCAGGCCGGTTTATAAAGAAGTGGCTTACCAAATTTAATGAGCTAGCTTATGCTTTGAAGATTAAAAGCTACCTTTACCGTCTTAAGCTCAATCTAAACTATTAACCGCTATATTTAAGGAAAATAATCTGTACGATGAATTCAAATAGTTCCAAGTTGTTAAAAAAGATGAAATATAAATACCTAATATTTATAGTAGTATATTGTGCAGACTTGTTGTAAACGTTTGCAGATTTATGAAGGAAACGGTTAGTTCGTCAATTCCAATTAAAATAAAAAGGAAGGAACGTTCTGTACCATGAACAACGAGACAACGCAACACACGGTTCCCATGGGTCGAATCAACTAGCGAGTTTAATCGGCTCTGACACTAGACCCTTGTATAAGCTTTGGAAACGATCAAAACTCCAGGGACATTACATGCTTTCTTGCCTCCAACAGGCTCTAGAGATTGATAAAAGCTCCCGCCATAAAGATAAAAAATATACAAATTTATAAAATCACCTAAATGTAGTATAATATGCACCAAAGGGGAGAAGAGATATTTTTTCGAAGAAGTTTTGACACGTGAAGCAGGACTAAAATCCTACTTTTTAGTTACTCGTGAGTAAATAGTATATTGTGCATCAAGGGTGGAAAGAAAACAATTTTTGAAAAACAAACCCAAGTGAGAGGGTAAATTTCAACACAACAAACTAACTATAAGAGATAAAAAAAAATCCTGGATCCATAATGATTAATTTAGAGGCTTGTGCGGTTTGATAAATGGGTCAGGGAGTAAAAAGGTATTAGTAAATAGGCACTTGAGTTCATTTTCACGAGGATCGATCGCGGAAATCAATTACGGTTGGAGTGGAAAATAAATCTGAACCTGCATCGAAGTAAATAAAGGAGTCAATAACTCGGTGGGGAGCGATCGAGCGAGTAGGTGCAGCATTTCTTTAGGGTGACTTTCGCGAATCGAAAGACTCTTTTATACGCGGAACACGCAACTCGCCTTAACCACTACCACCAGAGAAGTACAACTGCAGTTCTACTCCTATCCTAACCGCTCTCATCGAATATATCCACGGTTTATTCGTCTGCAAACCGAATTCGTGAAATCCTTGAACGCTATTCTAAGCTCGAAGGACGCTAAAGTAGCGCTGTCGCCCTGGAATTTCAATCTTTGGTTCGTTGCCTTGAAGGTAAATATCCAAGGGGCCGATTCTCAAACCGGTTGGTTAGTTACGAACTCAACATTTTAGATTTCTTGCCTTCTTTACTGCTTTTCCAAGATGCGCCTATATCAATCTAGAGGGTACAAAACACGTAAGATTTCGCTTCTTCTAAAAAAAATCAGATAAGTTTTATGGATAAACAGTTTCAAAAATTGTCTATATATACGTTTGTTCTTTATAAATGCAAACTTTAATCCTTTAGCTTTAGTTTTTAGAAAAGCTTTAGGTTTCGTTATTTAAAAATTCGATGTAATATTTTATAATGGAGTCATTATTATTTATGAGAAAATAAATACATTTTCATTTAACTAAATTAATAGTGTTTTGTTCGTGACTAAAAAATATATTTTGAATACAAAGAGGGGGGTAAATATGATCTCAAAAGTGCTTAAGTAATACTTGGACAGCCCTTAAGAAGAAAAAAAAGAAAAAAAATTTTTAATGTCTAGTTCGTATTATTGAATGAAATAGTAAGACACCTATATTATTAAAGTGAATAGTAAGAATAAAACTAAGAATAACTTACTGATTGAATTGTTCATAGTATAAATAACAATTTTATTTTTGTTGTTGTTTAGCTTTTATTTTAAAAGTTTTCCATGGAATCTTATTAAGGGATATTAAAATATTTTTATGATGTTTGTTATCGCATATTCGGCGGTATATTTAGCCAAATATTCATCAAGATTATTATGAATTATGTTAAAATTAATTAAATTAATGTCGAGGATAATAAATTAGGTTTTAAGGATATCAAAAATATTTTTATGATTTTAAAAATATATAATGGAATTTTAAGATATTTTTAAGAATTATAATAAATAAATAATTTTTTTCGTGATATTTTGAGCAGTTTGTAGTAATTTAACAAATTTTCTAGGGTATTGATGAATTTTCAGGATTATCGGGGAATTTTAAGCAATTACATGCGAGTTTTTAGGAATTTAAGAGATTTTGGAAAATTTTGTAGGGATTTTAATAAACTTTAGATAATTTTAAAGTTCCTCACACACGTAATTTTAAGTGAATTTGAACAAAATTTCATGGCTTCTAAAAGATTTTGCAAAATTTTAAGACATCGAAACATTTTCTCATGGAATTTTAAGGGGTTTCTGGTAATTTTAAGAAATGTATAAATGAGATTTTTAGGAATTTTAGACATTTTGACAAATTAAGGTATTTTTTATATTTTATTTTAATTTTAAAGTTCCTCGCGAAATTTTAAGCGATTTCAAAAGGTTTTTATGAGTTTCAAAAAAGGTTGTGAAATTTTAAGGGATCTACAAATTTTGCAGATATTTCATTGAATAGTGTTACTAATTCATTTAGTAAGGAGTTACTAATTTATTTAGTTTGTTCTTGTTCAGGGTGGCCACTGTCAGGGAAGTCAGGGAAATGTCAAGGAAATGCGAGTAGTTATCAGGGAAAATAGAAATTGATTTAATAATAATAATAATAATAATAATAATAATCGTTTATTTAACAGGTTTTAGAAGATTTTCATTAATTTCGAGGGATTATAAAGAATTTTTAATCATTTTTTAAGATTCTATAGGTTTGTGAAGACCTCAAGAAATTGTCATTCATTTTAAGAAATTTTAAGAGGTTTGTAGGGATTTAAAAAGATTACAAGAGATTTCTGTAATATTTAAAACATTTCGTGGAATTTTAAGAAATTTTAGCAAATTTTAAGGGATTTCAAGAGGTATCTCTAGGAATGCTTTTTAGATTTTAGGGGATTTTAAAGTTCCTTATTGAATTTTAAAGGATTTTTTGCAGGTTTTTATGGTTTTTAAAAAGTTTTGAAGAATTTTTAGGAACATCAAGAGGTTTTAAAAAATTTTTAAAGATTTTTAAGTGTTATAAGGAATTTAATTATGTATTCCTTATCGAATTTTCAGAAATTATGACAAATTTTTAAGGAATTTTAACGAACTTTCGGTGATTTTAAAGTTCCTCGTGGAGTTTTAACCGATTTATAAAGCTTCTGATGACTTTTAAAAGATTCATCAGAAATTTTAAAGGATCTAAAAGTTGTTAAGATATTTAATTAAATAGTGATGCTAATTCATTTAGTAAGGAGTTACCAATTAATGTAGTTGTTCCTTGTTACTAATGGATCAGTAACTTTTTACTAATTTATAGATAACAACTTCGCACCATTTGACTTAGTAAGAAACTACTATTAATTAGTAAAATTTAACTAATGCAGATTCTGAGAGGACATAAACAAATAACCGTAAATAATTTAATTGAAACGAACGAATAATCCCCTGTGGATTCTAATTTAACCTCATTCAGAAAAGTTACGAGTTGCACTCGTCATTTCCTCTCCCACCGCCCATAATCCTCTCTCTTGTATCAGCAACGTTAGCGCGTGCAGGACATAGAATAATTCTGCATGGTATGTTGTTACAACGAGAAATTGAGAGAATTTACCATCCATCATTAATAGCGGCGCGACTGGTTTGTTAGGAGGGGGTGTTGAGGGAGTGGATTGGATGCCTAGATAGAGAAATGAACAAAAAACGTGCCACTGACGCATTACTGCCGCACGAAAGTACAAATAATTGGTAACCAGCGGTTACAAATTGGAAAATGTCAGGCTGTCCAATTGCAATAAAAGCGTCACGAGCCATTTTTTATTTAAATTAATTAATTTAACATTCCGTGATCGTGCCTTCTGAAAAATTAAGAGAGAATGCGTCTTATGGAAAATATAATTTAGATAATCACTCTCTTATCAGATTCTGATTCTGCGGGAGATACGATTTAGGTATATACATTTTTCGATTAGACTAAAATACTTAATGGACCTTATCTTTATTGTATCATTACTTCCTAAATTTGTATACAATTATACATAATATTTCTTGTCGTTAGCCAGGAAATTAAACATGGGAGATAGTTTTGGTAGACCCTCTTTTATCAAATTAATTTTATTACTCTCGTAATCATGAAACCTCTTGATTCTTTTTTTGCCCCTGCCTTCGCATTTTTGAATTAAATACCCTGAAAAAGTTTCCGAGTTTCATGGGTCGGCCGACATTCGTGAAAGCGAGTTCGCGGATTCGCCAAACGCAGAATGCAGCATACACCATGCTCTACTTGGCGATGCCGCAGCATAAATCTAAAGTGGAAAGCCATTTTTGTAAATTACCAGAACGTGCCAAAAATATTTACGGAAATCTTTCTTGAACTTACGTCTTTATTCTATTCAAAAAACACGACAGTAAGCTTCATGAAACATGAAACTCGTGTTTTACATCAGTCATATTTTCTTCTTTAAGAATGCATCCTGAAAACTGGTCTTATTGGCCATGACTGTATGCTCAGTTGAAATGATAAAGAATAGTGTCGTATTTAATAATTTTTTAAATTTCTGATATATTTTTCAGACTACAAGAAAGAAAATTCCCTTGTGTTCAAGTTTCGCATTTTATGTTACGACATTGACATAAAACTGACTTGTGACATTTCAGTTGAATAAAATTGATTTTCAACTATCGGGAAAGAAGTGGCTCAATTTAAGAAGAATGGAACGATATTGCAGTGGAAACTCGAGATACTCGGACAGGTAATAATAATACGTGCAGTACTGAGAAAGATCGATAGTAAACAGTAGAGTTAAGACCACTTCTTGTGGTTATGTGCCAACGTTCGAGGGTAGTCTTACATAATTTCTATTTATGCATCAACGTTTTGGTTCTTCGCGTGCAGTCTGTTGCAGACACATTTTATTATCTCCTAAGGGTTGTACTATATTTATAAAATGTGCAGCACATTAAGTCAGTTTCAATAGTCTGTTCTACATTCATAATCAGAAATGTTACATTTACTGATTTTCTTTCATTATGATGAAAAATAATCCTTATCAACTTCGATGTTTTGTCAATTAATGAGTTTAAAGTTAATTTCCGCAGCTGATTTTATATTAGCACTGCAATATATTATCTCATACAATTTTTATTAATTCTGAGGATTTTAACCTCTCTGTCATTCATCTGTTCCACTTTCTATCATTTATCTTTCCACTAACAATTATACCGCGGGACCTCGTCTCGAAAGAGATTATGATTCTAGTAAAAAGGAAGCTAATATTACCGCAGCTAGTGAAAAGCAGAATGAGTCGACGTTGACGTTAGATGAAATATCTGAGAGGATTTTTCTCCCCCTTTTAACCTCCGCTACGTCAGGAATCTTATTACACAAAAACTAGAGTCGAAAGCTTGCAAGCATTACGAATTACGAATTCAATTATAATCCCATGGACGTTAGGTTGAGTCTCAGACAATCGCAAGAAGAGGGTTTTTTCTTTATCCGTTTCCCGTCCATACTCTTTGGTTCCTCGGCGAAACGATAAAAAGCATCCAAACTCACTACTAACCGTTTCTTTGTGACTTCTGCTTTCTTTGTACATCGCTTAATGGATTTCTTTGAGCCATCCGTGATTTGCCTACTTCTGGAAATACTGTTTTGCTTCTGTTTTAACTAGAATGAAAAATCAATGACAAGAAATTGCTGAGTGTGTTCATGTCATGTTCTGAACATCAGCGAAATAACCTTTTCTTTCGTACACTAGATACTAGATGATGCTCAATTAAATCATCTTTAAGATAGAAAATTCCCCTCTTTATGAGTCGGTGCTAAATTCGACGTCCTCCATTTCAAGTTCCAGATTCCGAAATGCTGTCAAAGTTTCTAATAACTATTCTCAAAAGCCATTGCAAAATGCGGTTATGTGTGGTACAGCTGTGGCATCTCGATCTTGATCGTGGGGACAAATCGCAACCCTAAGTATGCCGCGAAAGCAGTATAATTGTGGGCCGTTGACGTAAGCCTTTTGGTTACCGCAAATAGCGACAAGTACGGCAGTTAAGCGGATGAATTTCAGTCGTTAATCTCAAGCAAACTTCGGCTTTGCTAATCTCTCTCACTCGTCTCGAAAGGAGAACAAGTCCCATTCCGGTCTGCTAGAGTAAGCCGAGAGCAACTATTTCGATTCTGGCATTACGCCTCCCACTTAAATTCTCAGAATCTACGCTTTTAGTGTGAAATACATAGCTACACACGCGTTTCGTGCAATCATGCGAGCCATTGCCCATTCTCTTGGGTGAAACGCGTTGGATAATGCTCTGCAAGCTGAACATCATGCGCTAGAAACGGCATGGGCAATGGACGCCAGTTAGCGCATTAATTTGGCAAATATAGCTTTTCGCGAGCCCTCTTGAATTCATGGCCAGCCAACTTGTATTTCACGCCATTGCATCGCAAACAGCCAACCAGCTACAATATTTCATTGTTATATGACTCGGCCTAAGCCCTATGACCCCTGTAAATGTTTAACTGGTTCCTTTTTTCATTTTTTTGGTTTTTACATTCGCGTAACTACCACTGGTGTTTTATTAATATCCCAGAGAAAAGATTTATCAATTTATTTAAGGAGCAAAGCTAATAATTGAAATAGGTCAAAAATGAGTCAGTCGGATATATTGAAATAAAGCAGTAAGAATAATACAAGACCGTGTTTGTACAATAAACAAAGAATTACGCAATTGGCGACAATTTGACAGGAATCCCGTGCAGAAATTTACCCATTTAGCCCTATTTAAAATAGGATTCTGACGGGGCCGTCGTCGGGATTTATATTTTTAAAAAAATAAACGATATCGTAGTAATATTTCAATAATACGAATAAATTGGTATTCCCGTCTTAAAATAATGTAATGAAACTGAGATATATTGTTGAGAATTAAATAAGGCATTAAAGAGTTTTCCACGGGTAAAAATAGGGAATTTCCAACATCTACTCACTTGATTATTTATGAAAATATAAAAGATGGTTATATTTACAAAATATTTATATATTGGAAAATTAGGTTTTTATGAAAATTATTATTAAAGTACATTTTATGATTTCCAGTAGATTTTTCACTGATTCAAGATTAGAGAATAAAAATTCCTTGAGTTTTGAGAATCTCAACAGATTATATAAAAGAGTACGCTATTTCTAAATATTTCAGTTGACTTCAAGAGATTTAAATAGATTTCAATAAATCTTAAAAGCTTTCAAGAGATTTACCAGATTTTAAGAATTCTCAAAATATTTTTTATATTTTCAAATTACTTGAGAATCTTTAAAAATCTCCGTTATAGAATACTCTAATATCTTTAAAAATCCTTGAAAATACTTAACAAAATTTTTCAATTACTCGAAAGTTTTCCTTTGATGATCTTTAAAAATTCTTTAAGACTACTTGAAATCTATTCAAGCCGCTCTCTTGAAATCCTTTAGAAAATATTGATATTTTTGAAATCTTATAAATTTTCTTGAAATAATTTTAATATCCTTAGAATCGCGTGGAATCTCTTTAAATATACTTAAATCCATTAAAATCACTTTAAATCTTTTGAAAATTTTTTGTATTCTTTGAAGCACTGAACAAAAATTTGTTATTACTTGAAACTCTTGAACTCCCCTGGAACTCTTTTGAAATCGCTTTAAATTCCATAAAATAAGTTGGCAGCCATAATCTCGTTTTCAAGTACAGGCGGCGACTAGCAACCAACCAATGTGTGAAAAGGGATTGTGGCTTGAGATTTCGAGATTGCGAAAATCTGTTTTTGATTTAATACTAGCTCTATACTTATATTCGGATATTTAAATGAAAATTAACAAATTAAATAATAATAAATATGTTACAAATAATTAATCCAGAATAGTTTTTTAATCTTGATAGTGTATTGATAAGCTTTTTCTACTTGAGGTATACCCAAGTCCCACTTTAGAATTATAGAAGACGGGAAGATGACAAATCAATATTTAGGAATATAAATTAATAAAGTATATATAAAATGATTACATGCAAATTCAAATTACAAATTCAATAAATAAACATGAACATATATAATTCACACGTACAATAGACGTGAAGACAAATGAATAATAGAAGCACATATAGCTTACTAATCATACATAATTTTATTCATGATTCTTTTTTAATTAATTCAGACTTATGCAATCCACTATGATTAATTTTTATCAATCTCATTTTCCTTGTTTCCTCAAATTATGAACGGTGAGATTATTGCGGTGTTCTTCTTTATTAATTAACTCAATAGAGTCGCAGAGAGGAGAGCGGACGTGTAAATAATCAGTGAAAGAGGATACTTTAGAGAATGGAGTGCACGATGAATGATTTATTGAGCGATTTCAAGCCTTTTAAAATCTCAACGAGAAAAAAAAAGGAAATACTGTCCTCTCTGTGACCCAGGAAGTCTATTTTTCTACCGCGAATGCTCCTCCTCTTGTAGCTAATGCATGAGCGTTATTAATGAAAATCCGTTATCGATGACATGAGATATTATAAAGAGGTCATTTATCACTTACGCGAAGCGCAAAGAGTTAAAAAGAGACTTCCGGTCGATTTAAGTGCGGAAATCTATCAGACATGGATAACCACCGCATCTACTTGCTTCAATAAACTCGTTTTTATTTCAGAAAGAAATTCAACAATTATCAATAATTACCAACAGATATTTAATCATCTCAATCAAACAACTCTTTTTAATACTTTAAAGTGCCTTATTTAGCAAAATTACACGTTTCTTTTTCATTTAAAATACCTTAATTACTCTTTCGAGTGTAATAGAAATTGCCTCCTTGCAAGGACTTCTTTTAGACCTGCTTCTTTCCAAAGTAGTAAATATTTGAAAATTTCAAAAGTTTATACAGCGCAGCCAGTGAAATACATTGAAAATAAAGTTAACGCTTCTAAGGGTTTTAGTTGACCCTTGATAAAGTTTTTACGGAATTAAAGGGTGTCCCGGTACTCAAGGTATATTTATATTTTTGAATTCCAAAAAAAAAA
>JAUESI010000036.1:2265341-2278788 GCA_032275145.1 Synergus laeviventris
ACAAATGAATAGTTGTACCATATTTTACTATTTCTGTGGTTTCTACAACCATTGGCAATTATTATGAAATGGTTGTGGCAACTATATCTATGTATATACCATATAAAGCAACCACAAATGAGTAGTTGTACCATATTTTACTATTTCTGTTGTTGTCACAACCATAGAGTTTTCTTAGTGTATATTTAGTACAAATTATAATTGGACAATTCCAAGGTTTTGAATTGAAGACTTTGGAGAGTGAATATCTTGAACAAAAGCGTCGATGACGAAGACTAATTGAGCACAAGATATCACTGAACGTTGATACAGTCAATCGACTGTCGTGATTACCTCTTCCGTTATCCAAATTGTTGGCGTCATCAATATTCCACAACACGCATAGAGAAGCACTACGTGTGCCACAAGTACTCGCTGTGCGTTTGAAAACGAGAGCATTGGATTAATCGCGTGCAATTTAAGCCGAATGTCCACGAGAACCGCAATCATCGACTGCGAGAGGTCACATAGCGCGGCTTTTCACACTAGGTGAAGTGTGCAACTGTGCAGTGTGCACAGGTGTACGAATGACCCGATTACACACGAATAAAGGAGTCTTTCTGCTCGATTTTCTTCCACGCAAACAACCACGATCTTACACCCTTTTTGGCCTGAATCGGGTTCAATGCTGTTCCATATACTGCGAAATACGATTTTTCCGTGGCTAGAGACTTTTTCGCAGTATCGGATATGAGTTTTTACTTCGTTATTGATAGTTATACATTATTCAACACGGACACTAGAGTTTGTTAACGGCGCATGGAACTTTGTGTGAGTGGAATCCAGGGCACACTGTGTAGTTCGGATTTAAGGCATTTCCAGGGATTTGAAAGATTTTAAGGGAAAATATTTTAGGAACGTCCTGGCATTTTTAATTCTGGGAAATTTTCCGGGAATTGAAGTAAATCAAGGAAAACCACAATGAAAAATTATTTTAGTTGATTTGAAATTTTTATGGGATCCTGATTGGGTGCTTGCCAGTTTTCCCTAGTGCTAATATGGTCCTGATCTGGAAAACTGGAAAGGACCCCACAAGGCGCATCATGGATTCTTGGATTAATTATTTGTGATATTTGATTGCTTAACTAGTGAATTTTCAGAAATCGAAAATATATTCTCTTAATCAGTTTCAAGATTTCAAAGTAATCAAGAATTTCGTTAAATACTTTAATAGATTTTAAAGGATTTTCAAAAAATTTCCTTTAAGTGATTGTAGGAAATTAAAAATAATTTCAAGAAAATTTACAGGTGTTCAAGAAATTTTTGGTAACTTGAAGAGATTTCAAGAGAGGATTTAAAAGAGTTTCAAGATTCTCTAATTTGAAAATAAAAAATATTTATAAATTCTTTAAAATCTGTTATATCTCTTAAATTTCATTAAAATATTTAGAGATAACTTAAAATGTTTTTTCATTTCTTTTAAGTCTTCAGAAAAATCTTCTAGAATATGTTCAAGGAATGTTTAATGACACTAAAAAATTCCAAAGGGTTTTAAAAGAATACCAAAAAATTTAAGGATTCGCAAGAAATTTCAAAGATTTCAAAATATGTGAAAGGTTAAATAGATTTCAAATGATTTTAAAGTATTCCAAAAATCTTTTAAAAGTTGCAAGATTTTTATGTATTTTGAAAACAAAAAATATTGTACATTCTCTATTTTTACTTGATGTTTTGGTTTGACTTGAAAAACTCTTCAATTTTCTGTTTCATTATCAACTTCAACAATATCTCAGTTTTATTACATTATTATAAGGTGATAATACCAATGCAAAATTGATATTAATGAGATAATACTGCTATATCGTTACCCCATAAATGCCTAATTATATAAAAATATTTTTACTAAAAATAGAAATTCTGACCAGGGTCTCGTCAAAACTCTATTTTAAATAGGGCTAAATGGGGCAATTTCTGCACGGGCTTCTTACACCGATGGCTTCACTAGTTTTACGCTTCATTCGATACTTAACTTACCCTACTTTTTTTACGATTTACGCTAGTTAAGCCGGCGGCGTAAGAAGGCTCAATGTGTATAAAGGCTCTACTAGTTAGTTGGTTTACTATGGTTACTATGTTTGGTTTAAATAAGAAATTAGTTAAATTCACTACTTTCCAGTCAACTACATAACTTAGTTCAATATTTCGTAGACATTTTTTTCAAAGATTCACACTCAAAGAATTGTTTTATTTACGATAATTTGTTTATTATATAACAGGAAGCATGGGAAATATTTTTGTAAACAATATTTTTAGTTGTTGATCAGAAATATTTGATGAAAAAAAATTCGTATTAGTAGATGTCTGCCCAATGGGCAAATCCGGGAAAGTAGATTTCTGATTTGACACTTGCAACTTTTGTTAAATCTCTTGATATCTTGTGAATTTTTTTTCAAATTCTTTAAGAAGAAACATTAAAATCTCGTCAAATCTAATGAAATCTCTTAAAATACTTTTAATTTTCTAAAATCCTTCAAATTTCTTTTAAAAATTATTTAAATTCTTTTACTTTTGAAAAATCACTAAAAATGCCTGGAAATTTTATGATATCTCTTAAAATCCTTTTTTTGAAATACAAATGAGATAAATTATCTTCATGTAGAAATTGTCTATCATTACTGTCTATGGTTACATATATAAAATTAAATAATATAGATTTCAGGTATACTTCTGAAAATTGCTTAAATGTATGTGAATAATAGATACTTGAATCAATATAATAATAAATGCTATTGCGGTTTGAGTAAAGAAACAAATGTTTGTTTTGTATAAAAAAGGAAGGTTTTGGAATGTCATATCACATTATTTGTTTTGAAAAGCGATGTACATAAAAAAAGTGGAAACAAGTTTCAGTATGTTTTCTCGATGGGACAATTTTTGAGACTAAAAACAAACCAAGAATGTCGTGAACTCTCGTATGATATATATATATATATATATATACAGACAATCGTACCTGTCACACTAATATATTGGCAAACTTCCAACTCTATTTAATTTTTCCTTCGGCAGTTCTTCAACCAGAATATTATTTTCCCTCTCTTGAACAAGTCATTTATTTCCATGCCTCGAATTTTGATCGCATTTCTCTTTTTAATTAGGTATAATATAATTTTAAAGAACCAACTTCATAAAATTTATTACCGGTATAAAAGGGATTGAATTTCGTACTCTAAATTATACATCGTTTATTTTATAAGCTTCTTCTGACGTATCGGAATCAGAGAGCAGAGATTTTGAATAATTATACTGATTTGATTGAATTACTCTTCGGTCGCGAAAGTCGAGCAACGTTGGAATTGCTATAAATTATATGGATTGATTGAATTGGAGAAGTAGGATATAAATATTTCAGAATAATTTGTACACTGATTCGATGGTTGAAATCAGTCCAGTAAAATGTAAATTTTAAAATTAGTGGAAATTACGAAACTTTTAAAGAATCTATACTTTTTAATAATTAGTTTACCCATTTTATTCCACAGAAGGAATTGCGACAAGTCAATAAAAGAAAAATTAAGAATTTCTCTGATATTGTATAAGGATTGGGTTTTACTATTTCTTCCATTTATTTTCATGGCAAAGATAACTCTTTGATTCACTTAAACAATTCTAGTTCTCAGATTTCAATACTTTAAAACAAGAAAACGTCTTTCCTCCCCTAAAGGAAAGAATGTCTTGAGAAATGGGAGGAATTCCTTTCGTCTCGTGCTTGAGCGAAGAAAATAGAGAAAACACTGGATCTAGTCTACCTGAAACGAAAATTCCCAGGGAAAAGGGCCCTTAAAAGTTGGGAAGTGAAATCATTATGAGAAGATAAGAGTTTCGCTTCATGAGAGATGTTCTCGTTGAGAACGAGGCATTATTTATCGATGAATTCGCATCGCGCCTCATCGTTAAAAGTTTGATAATCACTTCGCGATCAGCAATGGGTCACGTGACTATATAATTATTCAAAAGGCAAAATCTTCCTCTATGCCTCATAGAATCTCGTGGATTCTTAGCCTTCTTTTCCAACTTTCAAGGCGAAGAAAACTTTTTTACGATCACTCCGCATCGAGAATTACATCCGATCGGCGTATCTACGCGACTGATCTGGAACATAAAGTCCATTACGATCGTATAATGTAGAATCGGGTTTGTGGACTTTCTGAAACCTTCTCGTCCAATGAAATTATCTGAAATCAATTTCCTGACTAGGTTGCTCAAATTTCCGGGGGAGAATCCCTGTGTTCGCATATCATTTTATCATTTCTAGAGTTTTCAATATATCTTTGGATTAATATTTCGTCCTAGCTAAGATATGAAACGCTGATTTTCGAGAGAGTATCTGAAGACTAAGTAAATACAATTAGTCGAACAATGGCAGACTAACCTGTTGAATCACTTGCGCCCCGTTTTGATATTTATTAACATTAGTAAATTATTTCACTAGTTTTGCAGCTTTTTGTTTCGCTTGTAGCTAATTAAAAAATTACAAAAGAAGGTATGAATTTATGTTAATTTCACCTCAGCATAAATCATTGATTAACTCTATTCATATGTGTCAGTGCAGCTGTATAATGATACAGAAACTACAAGCGTAAACTCAATTATTAAAATTGTGTAGCATTTGCATTTTATCACACAAATTTAATTAGAAAACTCGTTTTCGTTGATGTAGGGAGAAATATAATCTACAATGGACCTCATGTCCAGAATTTCAGTAGTATGAGTCAACAGTAGAATAAACCCGTTGAGGTCAGCCGAGAAATAAGTTACAGCATTTCATTACCAAACATACTTTAGTCTGTTATTTTAGATTTAATAAATATTATATGCACTTCTCTTAACACCTACCAGAAAATGAGACTCAGCAATGAGTTTCAATAAAAAAATTACTGATGCTGTTTAATATCCTTCTCTACTTTTTCTTCGACAATCCTCGTCTTGAACGGCATCACTAAAAAAATGTTTTCGAGTTGAAAGCTTCGTTGTCTGATTCTGATCTTCAATACTAAACCTCTCTTAAGAAAGTTTTCAACTTAAGCATATTGCTTCTCACTCTCTGTTAAGAAAGTTCCCTGCATAACGACACTTTTATTTCCGACATTATTTCAAACGACCAGAATTACTTCTAATTAAGTTGTTCGATTTTTCTACTCTGAAAGTTTTACTCTGAGATTAGGGTGGGCATAAAAATTATGTGTTTTATCCAATAAGTATATTCACATGGTCAATAATGAAATAGAGGGGATTAATAAAATTACTTGGCCTGTACAAAGAGAAAAGCCATGGTTTGTTATAAAATTTTGATAGAGAATTAAAGTTGACGATTAAATGTTACGAATAAATATCGCAACTGGGTACCTCTGTTAAAGTCGTTATAACATTTACGGTGACGCAGTATCATTTTAACGCCGACTGTTCAGCCCATTTCATCCACACAGTGTTTCTCTAATGGATTTTGTATATGTGTCAACCAAATGACACTCAACAACAAAATTCCTCTTCGATTTTATTCAGATATAATAATTAATTGCGCGATTTTATCATCCGTCGCAAAAAAAAGAACAAAACGAAAAGAGAAAAATGAATGTAAAAACTCGCAAACAAGCTATGATTTTTATATTTAATGAACTACGTCACTTTATGGATTGTAAATATTGATAATATCGAAACGAAATAATCAAGTTCACTTGCCGTTTAAAATTGATCATAGGATTTTTAGTACTCTGACAGCTGTGAATGTTTATGGTAATAACTCTATATGCCTCACACGGGTGTATGTATAAACTGTGAAAAAGTTTCAATTAAATTTGAATTTGGATGTTGATAATATAATGAAAATTGTAGATTGTGAATTAAAAATTACTTATTTAATATGGGAAGTTGAGACTGAATGTTTTATTTATTTTAATAGAAACTAACGCTTCTCATTAGACCTAAGATTTAAATTATTTATAATTTTTACTGATTTCAATTAGTAAAGAAATTTGTAAAAATTATATCTGATTCAAATTTAGAGTAATGATTGGAATTCTTTTATAGTAATTACCAAATTCTTTCATTCTTCTGCCTTTGCCAATTTCCCAAACTTTTATAGCAAATGGAAGCATAACTGCGATCTGTTCAACCACTTTAGATTCGAATATTAACTTCTCTTAATAGCGTCATAAAAGAGCAAGCGTAAGATCATTTTATTATTTATCATATTTATTTATGATGCCAAAAATTAAAAATTAACTGCTTTTATTACCAGTAATTAATATATCCGTAAAAGAAATTCGTCTATAATTTAAAAATAATAAATAGAGAGAAAAATTAAGCTTATTTATTAACTAACTTATTGACTATTTATGACGAAGCTTTAACGAAATTTCCTTTATCTACACAAATTATAATTCATGGCTGAAATCCACACTCACCTACGAGTGCAAGCAGAGTGCGGATGGTGTGCATTTTCCTGGCACGTTTCATTTTCCCGTTGTTTTCCTAGCACAGCGAAGTTTTCACACACTTATCACGTCTCAGCCGCGATAGTTTTGCAAAGCACTGCACTGAAAATTCAACGAGTTCACCACACTTTCGGTAGCGTGTGCTGTACTATGTTTACTGAAAAATACCAACCCCATGCATCGGGGTAGAAAACTCACAGCAGTGTTTACACCTTAACTAGATTCCCTAGAACATCTGGACAAATTCGCTGTGATTCTGCTAAAACAAGATTTATTCCGTTGATCAGGCTTCAGTGAATCAAAGTGAAAATTAAGTAAAACTCGAATTAATCTCGTGGTTAAATTTGAATATGTCCCAGAAACTCGAAGATCCTCTCGGTAACTGCAGCATCCACGAAACTGATTAGAAACATTCGTGAGTTTACTAAATTAGAGAAAGATGAAGATATTCCTGACACCTGTAAAGCACCATTGACGATAACCGCACTGGCACTGCGAAAAGCTGGTGTAAGAAAAAATATAGATAAGAGAAAAGTAGGTCTTTTTTTATTTTGTTAAGGGATTTTACTGCGAAGGAAGTGGTGGTCAAGCTTGGAAAAGGTATTCTAGAGCATCGTCCTCGACGAGATCGCACTTTTCGGGGCAGTTCTCGTCGCCGAGGTTTTACATTACTCGATTATTCGATTATGCACGTGAAAACCGGTGCTCGAAGGAGTCACTTCGAAAGTCGGCGGTTCAGTGCGAGAGTAAAGCTTTCGTGTGGAATCCGAGACACGAGGGCGAGCAGGAAAATTAGAGCAAGTGAGATGAAAGATGGAAAATGCGCATGATCCGTGCGGAAGTTCTGCTATTCTGGCAAAAGCGACGAGAAACGTCAGTGACGCCAGCTTTCATTCTAGGAGACGGCCTTGCGTCGAGCACGTGGTCTCGTCGAAAAGCGAAAAAGACATTGACACTGAAATTATTGACTCGGGTTCATTTCTCTCGCGCTCCACATTCTATGATAGATAACTATATGCTAGAAAAATAAGGGTTGCATATTTCATTCAGAGTTCAGCATTTCATTCAAGATTCGAGGGTGATGAAGAATGTCATCATGGAAGTCAAAGAATGCCTATTCCAGGATAATTTGGGTTTATTTAGGCAAGAATAAACTCAGACGATGCAGACCAATAAACTAAAACCACCAATTGGCATTTTACCAATTGTATGCATACTTCACTTTCACATACAAAGCACAAACTGTTTTAAATGTATCTGTGAGATAAGAATTTATTTACATATAAAAATCCTACAGACCAGAAAACTGCGAAGTTCGAGACGATAGAAGTTTGAAATCGTTTTCGGGATTTTCTGAACTTACAAATGGGCACTTTTAAAAATTGTTTGTTCCGTTTTAAAAGTGTTGAATTTCTATTCTTCTGGGAAACTTATTGTTGATATAAATCGAATTTAATTGGCGGATCTCGACTGCTTTTCTCCAGGCAATACGAGCGTGAAAAATAGGAACAGGATAAGGTAATATTTAGAGTGGTTGAAATGATGAAAGTTAGTTGCTACATAAAGTAGTAGTAGTATTAAATTCGAAAACGTATCTCTAATTATTATTCCCAGTGCGAATCGATTGGTCGTGTCTTATTGCTTCCCCATGAATGGTAATGTTCTTATAGGACTCATCAATCGCTGCCAAGCTGCTAGTAGGTATGTAGTACAGACAGCAAATGTACCTACATACCTTGGTGCCTCTTAAATTTATCACGATGCTTTCTCCAAGTCCCCCTGCCTACCTCCCTTCCCCTTATAGCATATACGGTGGATAATGCAACACTGCCGATGGAATTGTAGCCTCGATCGATAGAAATGTACGAAACCTCCATTGTCTCCACGGCCACGTGAAACAACAAAAGCGAAAGACTTCATTCCGACAACCATAAAAAGAACGATATTCTTACCTTTGGCATAAAAAAAACTTCATAATGCCACAGTCACTCACGCATCAGGGACAATGGAAAGACCCTTAACAACTGATTTATCCATCAAAACTTGGCTACTGGAGTATCCATTAGTTCAGTGTATACCATGTCCTTACGTAATTAATGGACGTTCTCTAAGAAGTGATAAAGTTAAAAGTAAGGAGAATACGTGAAATGTTTTTCGTTATTGACCGAGTCGAGGGTAAATTAGCAAAAAATTCGCAACACAGCTTTTTTACAGTATTACGAATTTCCTGAAGTAGGTATGTGTAGTATACCTGCGGTAGAAGTTCTGCTCCGGTGTCAACATGGAAATAGATCGGGTAGCAGCAGTGCACGTAAACGCAAAGTGTCAGGGTGGAATTCACGGTAGTATTTCACGTCGCCTGTTGGCCTAGCTCAATGGGCATATATTAATGGTTGTCGTGGAATGGTAGCACTGGCACCCACTACCTTAAAAGTTCCATTAGACCTGACCTATAAGGTCGATCACTGTTTTCTTACTCGAAAGATCACCAATTAAAGATGGGGAAAAAATCATAGCTCAGGGTCCTTCACACTCGAATTCCAAGAAACTATAGTTTCTTGGTATACCAAGCATGATCCACGATATGGTTCCACTATGTCATTTAGTCTCCGAGCTTTCGATTCGCTTGGTAATGGTTATTGCACCTCGTTCTCCTTCGGGAAACTCACAATAATCTCCACTCATGTTCTTAATGAATGAACTCATGTTCTTTTCATTTCTTCCACTTATTTCAATTTGGTTTAATAAAAAGTAAGCCTTCTATTCAGCTTTGGGGCTTAGGCTGCTCTCGAATGGAAAAAGGCATCAAAGATATATCTTCTTACATTTAAATATTTTTATTTTTCGTCTGATTAGGACTAAGTCCTACAGCGTTGTGGTCAACCAAAACAACGTAAGTTTTCCTTATAGACTGCAGACAATGTAGCCAATGGTAAAAACTAAAGTGTTCCAAAAAGTCCTGAAATGGTAAATTGAGCCATTTCTTTTTTTGCTTGCATAACGGAACGCGACAAACAAACATGAATTTAAATGGACCAGTCCAGGGAAATCTTTCCAGCAAAAATAGGAAAATGCAAATACCATAAGCACAACACGACCCTAAAGTCTGCGGCTCAAGTACCACGTCGTACATTTGGTCACGTATGGACATCCTGTGCGTTTTCAAGGTGGGAGTTGACGACATTTGCTGGAGAGAGGGAGCTTGTCAGATGGCCTCTGCCCTTCTGGGGCAAGTACAGACGTCTATGACTTGACGTGAGGGTGAAGAGGGATAGGATGTAGGGTGTAGATGGAAGGAAGGGAGGACGGGAGGAAGGGTTGGGACGTTCAGTCGCGCGTTGAACGTATTACGCAACGTAGCACCAAAGATCACGTGGTGACTGTGTGTGGGGTGTAAGGGGTTGTAGCAAGTAAACGGAATGCCATAAATCTCATGTAAATTTCGGTCGCTTGATTTGCAAGCACAATGCCAGACAATTCTACGGTCTGCCGGCGGCGCATTGCTGCTTTGGAGTTTGACCCCCCCCCCCGCCTTTTATCCCCCACGAACTTCGTTCCCTTCGAATCTTCGCTGATCTGATTCTTGAATGCAGCTGATAGAATCAAGGGCTTTGTAAGCAGAATGAAAATTCTCGACAATCATATGTCAGTAAGTAATTTTTCGTTTTCAGAATTGGGCTGAAGTATCTGAAGTCTAATCTGACGAGAATTAATTTTTTTTCTTTTTTTAACTGATAAATATAATACAGAGGTTCAAAACATATTATCAAAGGGTGTTCGAAACAATTTCAAAACTAGATGGTCTCTTTTCGTATAAACATTATTAAATCTATAATATAGATTTTAAGTTTTTTAATTCAGGATTTTAAAAATTAACATTCAGATTATATGGTTTGACATTCAAATTGTAACGATACAATCCTTTTTTCTCAGTGCTAATTGACTGCATTAGAAATCCAATATTTCGGGTAGTAATTGTCAATTTTGGCAATGTTTGAGAGGTAATTTAAATGACGGATTCTGACGGATTGTAGTTTTTGTGGCTTCATGCACAAAAAGTATATAAAGGTATTGATCAATTTTATACAACCGACATATGTGTAATATGATAAATTCAAAGTAACACTTAAACATTACCCTTACTTACCATAATAGATGGTTTTCGCTTTTAAACCCCTTCCACTTTTGCTTTATGCCACCCTTTTCATGTGCTGTACCATCCTCTCATATTATGATCGATATGTCATTATGTATGTATTTCAGTCTGTTTCTAAACAACCATCATACATTTCCTCAGCAACTGAAAACGTTCTTCTAAAGCTGATCGTCTCAAATATTCTATAAATAGTAATAGTAAAATCCTGAAGCATTCAGAAAAGAAATCCCTAAATTTTTAGTTTACGCAATTACTGAATACGTCAACATCAACTATGATTCATGGTGCTAATTATTTTCTCCGTATAAAACTTTACGAGTCGATATATATGGTACCAAATAAAATTGCAAAAGCTTCTAAATCACGCAATGTACAAAAAAATAAATAAGATTGATTTACAAGATGCAGAAGTAGTTTTCGCAGATGATTTAAATGTAAATAAGTTGGAATAAAGACGGGAAACCAAATTATTTAAATAAAAAAAGAAAAAATATTTTATATATAATCTAGTCGACCCAAACGTTACATCCTGGTCTAGCCACTGTTCAGTCAGTCTGTGCTGCGCCAATATAGACTCAAGTCGAACTATATAGAAAAAGTGCAGTGCCATAACAATTTTTCACACGGGTAGAAGAACCTGGTTGTAACCTTTTAATAATTCTCTGCTTGAATTGATCCTTCAGCTAGTCTCCAATAAATCACAATCTACCAGTCAAATACCAAACTCCGGAAGAAGTAGGCGGCACATGGTCCTTAGAGGCGGAAATATTCCGAAAGCGTGTTCATATATTACGAATCGATTGTCGTAGGCAGAACTGAATGCAGGAAGAGGATAATGGGGATTGATTCGCATTTTCCTCTATTGTGCGATGAGAATAATACACGACGAGACGGGACTTATTGTCATCGCGTGCGTTTGCAACCTAGCCATGCTCTTTAGGCTTACGATGACGCATGCATGCGTGTGTCTCGTTTATATTGCACCTGATAAGCCCTGTCTATGTATATATATATATATTATATAATATATATATATACGTTCATCCCTTTGTTCTTAACCGCGGGGTTCCCTGCAATTTTAGTTGCAAAACGTATCATGCTCACAACGAACAAACGTTTATGAAATTTTGTACAAAGCAGAGTTTAATGCTTGATATTAGATTATCATAGAGCCGAAATTCGCTTCTATTCATGGAAATTAATTTAAAATCCATGAAACATAAAATAATAGTCCGCGATTTATGGCAAATGCCAGGAAAATAATTTAGAAACTGGAAACGTTCATAATTATTTTCCTGCTGGACATTTTTCGCAGCTGTGAAAGTTTAAGAGATTCCAGTGATTTATTTGACCGAGGCGAGGGAGCGATTAACTTTTCACTGATGCTCGTATTTTGCGCAATCCGAGGAAAAACCGCCGAGAAGAGTGTCTGCCGACTCGCGATAATTGATTGCCAATCGCTGGCAATCGCGTGAGCTTTTTTCACGAAAAGATGCTCAATCTTAGCGTGCGAGTGGAGAGCGAACGTTAATTTTTTCGCGAGGCTTTCTTCTCGTTTTCAGGGCTTAAATTACAGATGATTGTAAGTATATAGCTGTATATATTATAGTTGGGTGAACGTAGACGCAGCGGTTTAAGCGAGAACTTCGAGATACGAGAAGGAAAAAAAAATGTAAAGAAAGAAAGATAAAACGAAAATCGGAGCTGACCATTGGGTCGAGTAAAAAAAAGATAATGATTTCTGGCACGCGGTGGGTCTTGTAAAAAAGAAGATCCACCAAAAATACCGGCTTGTGCGACGCAGCTGCCGAGCAGCGATTTTGGACCATTTAGCAGAGAAAGTGTAGCGGAATTAAAATAAAGCTTATGTTTTATTTTTTCCTGAGTGTAATGTAATACAAAAATGTGTTTTTAGAAAGGTTTTCATACATCATCACAGATGTCTTACGTGATTCTTTTTTTTTCCTTTACGATATTAGCTGAAGATGAGACGCATTGATAAAACGGGATGAGACAAAAAAAATGATAAAGTATATTTTTCCTGTCTCATATATTGTCGCTCACATAAATGAGATTTATAGTTCATAAAATAATATGAACCCGAATTTTTCAGGTAGCTTGTTTGGAAATGTATTAGGACACAATTTCCAAGGAAAAAGTTTTTAATTGTTCAAATTTAAACTACAAACCGCATACAAGAAAATTTTAGATTAGAAGGTAAATATATATGTTAAGGCATTTCAAACCCGTGTAAAAATTGCCCCACTTAGCCTCATTTAACATAGGGTTCTGACGAGGCCCTGGTTGGGATTTCTACTTTCAATAAAAATATTTTTATATAATTAGCAGGCATTTATGGGTCAACGATCTATAGTAGTAATAACTCATTAATACGAATGTAATAAAACTGAGATATTATTGATAATGAAACAGGGCCTTGAAGAGTTTCCCACGTCAAAACCAAACATCGGGTAAAAATAGCGAATTCTCAAAATTGTCCACATTTAATTATTTATGAAGAAAATAAAAAATGGTTATATTTACTTATATATTTAAAAATTAATTGTTGACAAACACAGGCATATTTCAAAGAACTGTAAGCAGGTTTTTGATGAAAATAATTATTACGATACATTTTACGATTATATATTTTTCATAATTTTTAACAAGTAGAGATTCAAAGGGATTTCAGTAGATTTCAGCAGATTTCAATAAATTTAACAGATTTTAAAGAATTCAATAACATTTTTCGTTTTCTAACTACTTCCAAATCTTCAAACTTTTTTTAATCTTTTGAAATTCCTTACAATCACTTGAA
>JAUESI010000036.1:2278888-2289144 GCA_032275145.1 Synergus laeviventris
CTTTAAAACCACTGGTTTCAATATAATTATTACCTCTTTTTTATAATAGGATTTTTCGTCAGAAAAGAAACTGGTTAAGTAATCAAATATTGTAAGTAATGAATCCAGAATAGTTTTTTAATCTTGATGGCGTATTAACCATGATGAAGCGCCTTGTGGGATCCTTTCCAGTTTTTTAGATCAGGACCACACTAGTACTAGGGAAAGCTGGCCAGGACCCCCTGAGGGCCCTATAAAAATTTCTGGACGGCAGTATTGAAGATATTTTAAGGGATTTATTTTTTGAGAGGGAATGGGGGGGTGGGGGGTACTAGAGAAGTGTGCAGTCCAAATCTTAAAACATATTAGGTCCTGGAATGTAGTTTAATTAAACATAAATTTCGTAAGCTTGTTTTTTTATGAATATCCAACCTTTTTTTGGAAAAAAATATCTTGTCATTTTGTGTTGTTTCCCCTGTCCTTTCACATTCTCTCCGGTCTTCTTTTACTGCTTTCCACACGGTGCAGTGCAATATTGATGTCTTCTTTCCTTCTTGCTGCCAGCAACGTGGTACCCTACAGTTTATTGAAAATACCGCGGTCGCAGCTTGTTTAAACGGTAAATACCTCCATACGTACACATTCTATCCCCTTGTGGGAATCACTCTGTTGTTCAAGGGGAAATTTTGAATATTTCCCTTGTGCCTATATGGATGTGGACGTTTCATGTTACATAAGTTTTTTTTATAAAAGCACACCATTGAAAAAGCAATAATAACTTTTGCTGGTTCAGTCCTGTAAAAATCGACCCGATATTTATTTTTCTCTGGCAATGTTGGCATTGTTTGAAATTTGTGTTTAAGCGTTCGCTTGGATCCTATCAAGTATAATTGTTTCGCTTCCATGGCAGAAATTTCGTTATACCACCTTTAGAACATTTCTTTCAATTATAATAAATGAAGTATCTGATACCGAACAATGAGATACTTCATTCAGAGTTTTTCTCAATGAGAAATCACTTTCTAAAAGGACTATAGCTTCAGTATCTAGCATTGAAGTAAGAAGTCGAAACGGTCAGTTCGTGTTTACGTCGATCTCACGGGGTCTCGAGATGAGTCTGGCCCTCTTAATTACTTCCATCCATTAATTAACGAGAAAACTCTGCTCTATGCCTCTCAAGCCCCAGCACGTCGGTACTCGATGCTCTCTTTTCGAGGCGTTGGGGGTGTAACAGCGAGATTCAGAGATACGGCAAAGTGCGAGAAAAAGAAAAAAGGGCACATAAAAAAACAAAGAGATAGGATAGTATAGGAATGGTATCAAGTGAGGGCGAATCTCTTTCTCTCTCTCTTTCTCTCTCTGTTCGTTCAACTCTATTGCTCCGCAAGGAGTTGATTCGCGTGAGCTCGAATGTTAAAATGGCCTCGGGCATAACTAGCTCACATTTACTTGACAATGGATATTGAAGAGTGAAAAATAGTAAGGGAGGCAGAGATTCTTTAATAATCCAGGTCGTGAAGTATTGATAAAAAGAAACAACGTTGCAAGCACACTCAAATTTTTATGTACTTTTTAAACTCTTTTCAGATTCGTTACGTCATTCTTTTATGGATATTTTTAAAGATGTTAAAAAGTAATTTATTATCGGATCTCTTCATCATTAATTGGTTCGCAAGACAAAGGGAACTTTTTTTAGAGAAGAATAATTATTATTCAAGTAGCAGAAATAATATATAATAAATTGATCTGAGCAAGGAAATATTTTGAAAGTTCCATTAATATAAGTATAAGGATCAATGAAGCCTTTTGTTGTTAAATTCCCCACGAGAGGATAGAGACTAATAATTTGGAAGGTGGGCCTCGTGCCACGAGAAGAGCATCGCGTGCTCAAGGAGAGAAATGAAAGGAAAAAAGAGATGCACAAAGACCGCTAAAGGCAGGTGCCAGGCTATTTGACTACCTGACATGGTTTCTTCTCCTGAAAGACGAAACGAGATTCTGATACCTTGAGCTGGACCAGTTGGATCAACGGCATCGCGGCAGCTGCTTCTTGAAGAGAAATCTTCACAAAAGGGATTTCTCAATTATATCTTATATAAGGGGCTTCAGAAGAGGGCACAAATTTTATGTCCAACATTTACGAGACATCATTTTATTAAATTAATGTCTTGGAAAGTGTACAACTCATTTCCGAATAGTTCGCTATATAAATTTTAGATTACATCCGAGGATTTCTGATGGTAAATTCAATGGAGAGTTATTTGATATTCGACATCACTAATGCATTCGAAATTATGGGTGACCAGAAGATCTCTATAACTAATTGCTAAATAGATCAACTGGTCTCTCCACTAGACGAATTGACATAACATTGTGACATGAAACTCGCTTTAGCAGATTATCATCAAGATATACATTGGTCATCACAAAGCGTATGCATATATCTGCAACACCTATTATTCCATCCGCTAGTTCTAGTTGAGATTCGATTTAATATGACGCACATACAGTATATAATATACATATGCAATGGACTCGACTTTCATAGCGAACCTCATGTAAATATCATTTAATCCCACTATTATATACTATTTTGTTTTAGAAAATATGTTGTTTACTTACAATTAGAGAGAAAGTTCAACTTTCAGCAACGTACAACGCCGATGATCCGCTAAAGAAGAACGATGAGAAACAAAAACACATCCCGCAATTTTTCGAATCAGACGATTTCGCCTTTACAGCTTTCTCTGTGCTTCCATCACATACTTATATGGTTACGTGATTTCCTTTGAGCAGTAGGTGTACACTTGTTAAAAATAGTATATATATATATATATGTACATTTAGTGTATCTTAACGAAGGAATTCTCGTCTTTGCATAGACCAAAGCAGAAGCTATAAAGCTCACTGAAGCACATATCAAATTGCCGACTCAGTTAGATGTTGTACAACAACCACAGCCTGTTTCCTTAACGTCACTATATAACTCACTCTGTATATTCATACTTCAAACACTTGAAATTCTTGATTCTTTTAATTTTCGATTCGTCCATCTTACAATAAATCAGAACTTTAAAGTTGTCTTCAGGAACCATATATTTCGATTCACAAAGGTACATTTCTACTCCTCCATTTTTCATCAAGCTTTCAGACGTTGCTGTTTATTATTTTATAACTTCCTTCTGTGTTTCTGTCAATAGTTATTTACTCGATCCACCATTCCTCGCAGCGCCCAGTCCAAATGTTAGAGTAGAAGTAGCGTGTCTATCAGTGCTTCTTCAAATATTTACGTTTTCTGTCCCTTCGCCACCTGCTCTAATGTTTAGTTTC
Organism: Synergus laeviventris; assembly: GCA_032275145.1. Lineage (NCBI taxonomy): Eukaryota > Metazoa > Arthropoda > Insecta > Hymenoptera > Cynipidae > Synergus > Synergus laeviventris. The sequence goes on from JAUESI010000036.1 coordinate 2,282,198, forward strand.
GGTCAAGCTCAAGTCTCACATCAAGGAGGGATATATGGAACACCTTTTCTCCAACAGATCCCATCAATCCCACAAAGCACTGAGGAAAAAAAAACACACTTAAAACATTTCTTTCTACACTTTTCCCATCTTTTAAAGAAGTGCATATCATATTTTCTTATTCCTTGATTCGAGATTATTTTTTCCATTCTTGAGATGATTATTAATTTAGAAAAGGAGAGCGTAATTACACACGATTCTGAAGGGGAAGAAAAGTAAAGTAGAAAATAGAGAAAAGCTGGTTAACTGCAATTAGACAGGAAATTAACCTGTAATTTACATAATTTCCGCGGAAGAGAAAAGAGGTGCAACAGACATCCGCCGACATATATATTACAAATGACATGGAAGGAACGACGGAAACGAGAACCGGCCCATTTACTTCCTCCAGATGAACTTTGCTCTTCCGTTCTTTTCCTTTTCTCGCTGATAATAACTCTCTTAAATTCGCGGGTCTGACTCTGAAAATTCGCCGCCCTCTTCCGCCATTGTCAACGCAAATTGTCATAGATCCTCGCGCTGTCCTGTCCCATTCGGTCCATTCGATGGGGCGGCTTTGTCCGTAAGTCGAAATTCATGTTTTATCTCCCGTACCGATTTCCAGTTGCCGAACTTTTCCCATCCCTTGACACCCAATGGTCTCTAAGTTCCTCGAGACGAAAGATGAAGAAAAAGGTCCAGGAAGACAAGCGTCAAAAGGAGGAGACTAAGTACTAAAAGAGCACTTAGAATTTTGCGGTTTATTGAAAAACAACGGCGCCCCCCCCCCTCGGTCTATCATCATAACTTTCCCATTCTCCCATTGTTCCTAAATTCTCGTCAACATAGAGATACAACACAATTTAATCGTCCTATGTTGTAACGCTAAATGTATTTATCTATTTTTAGTATTTAATCTCTCAATAAAAGAATGAAGAAGTATGATTTTAATTTATAGGGTAATGGGTTTCCGAAAATATTTATTGAATTTATAATATCTCCATGTATAATAAGAAATATTTCAATTAATTTAGATTGGAAATCGGATACAGCTCATGATGAAAATTTTATCTTCTAGATATTTGAAAGGTTGATTATTTAATCTGAAACATCTGTTGCGAGGGAAAAGAATAAATGTATTTATAATTAATGCTGAGTTGATATTCTTGATCAAATTTTTACTTCATAACAGTCGAAATATCGAGAGTATTTTTAATCGGGAAATCTTGAAAGACGTGATCACGCTCGAATGTATTGGTATAGTGCAGTATTATCTCATTTACTGATGAAACTCATTTAAGACAGTAATTTAATCACGAGGATTTTCATTTATATCCGAATTTCATTAATTTTTTTCTATTTTTAAGACTGTGTGTGTCTTCTTGTAGATAATCCTAGAATACCTCGTGCAGAAATTTTGACGGGGTCCTAAAGGGGTCCTGGCCAGGTTTCTCTAGTTTTAATGTGGTCCTGATCGTTTGATTAAAAAATGGGTAGAAATTACATCGAATCAAGTAGGTTTAAAAAATTTTTTACCGTCAAAATAATTTAAGAGAGTTTCAAGATTTTAGAGTAATTAAAAAATTTATTTAAGTATTTCAAGGGATTTTAAATGATATTAAGGAATTTATACACGCTTTTTAAAAATTTTTAAATAATTTAAGGATTTTCCAGAATTTTCACAAGATTTTGAACATTTCAAAACATCTCAAAGGATTTCAAGACATTTTAGGTGATTTTAGTGAATTTAAAGGGGTTTCAAGAGAATTTAAAAAAACTTTGAAAGATTTTCAGAAACTATACAAAATTTTTCTGAATTTTCCAAAAGTATCTGAGTTATCAAAGAATTTTGAAGAATTTTAAAAAAGATTTCAAGTGATCTTAAAGAATTTAAGGGGCTTCCAAGAAATTTCAAGTAAAGTCAATTTTTATAAAGTATTTGAAGGGATTTTAAATGATATTAAAGAATTTATAAACGCTTTTAAAAAAATTTCAAATAATTTAAGGATTTTCCAGAATTTTCACAAGATTTTGAACATTTCAAAACATCTCAAAGGATTTCAAGACATTTTAGGTGATTTTAGTGAATTTAAAGGGGTTTCAAGAGAATTTAAAAAAACTTTGAAAGATTTTCAGAAACTATACAAAATTTTTCTGAATTTTCCAAAAGTATCTGAGTTATCAAAGAATTTTGAAGAATTTTAAAAAAGATTTCAAGTGATCTTAAAGAATTTAAGGGGCTTCCAAGAAATTTCAAGTAAAGTCAATTTTTATAAAGTATTTGAAGGGATTTTAAATGATATTAAAGAATTTATAAACGCTTTTAAAAAAATTTCAAATAATTTAAGGATTTTCCAGAATTTTCACAAGATTTTGAACATTTCAAAACATCTCAAAAGATTTCAAGACATTTTAAGTGATTTTAAGGAATTTCAAAAAATTCAAGAAAGTTTCAAGATAAAATGTAGTTTAATAATCATTTTCATGAAAAAATCTTCAATCCCCTGTTTCATAATGAACAATATTTTAGTTTTATTACTTTATTTTAACTTGGGGATACCAATATAAAATTGTTAATAATCATGAGATATTACTACTATAATCGGTGCACTTTAGATGCTTAATTATATTACCATATTTTGATTGAAAAATAGAAACCCTGACCATCAGATACAATAAATTAATCATTGTCTGAGTCAGCAATTTGTATTATTTTTCTTTTATATTTTCTCTCGTGAATTGAGAATTTTTCTTTCCTGCAACGAAAACTATGAGATAAAGAAGTAGAAATACATTTGAGCTTGAATTAGTGAATTAGGAACACCAGTCTTCCTATTTATGAATCAGTAGCAAAAGCGAGGCCTAATCTAAATTCCTCACACATATCGATTGAAAACATGTGCTTTGCGCAGAACATGTCATTCTTCTTCTTTGACTCCTCGACCACTAATAAATTCAAGCCGCAGCCTTCAATCACGTCCCTTCTTTTCCACATCCTCCTCGAATTTTTCTTAACATGTCCGTGATTTGTAATCTCATTGATCCATATTAAAACAAATGACTCGAGATCAAGAAGTGGCTCGCTCTTTGGAACGTGCCTCGACTACAGGAAAATATCTATCGAACTTTTCTGGATGCACTTGAACACTTGAACACTTGCTTGCGAAACATGCTCTGCACCTGGCACATAAAAGAAGCAAAGAAACTCCAAAAGTTAAAGAGTTCGACTCTTTCGGAGAATCAGACTCTCTTCTCCGAAATGGAAGGACTTCACATTGTATTTGGTGTTTTTCATTTCACGAATTTTATTGAGGACCTCTACGTGGCTACTTCCCAAGCTTATAATTAGTGCGACTCCAAATAAATTAGCTTGACGACATCGATTCGACCTCTAGATTTCTCTGTAGTCACATGGTATGCTGCAACGACTGTTTCTAATTAGTTCCTTGTATTACTTAACCCGTACGTACCTCGAGAAATTGGACGAGTTTCGAACCGTGCAGTTGAACCATGACTAATTCAAGTCGTTTGCGTCGGGCGTATGCTACCAGCATAGCAAGATAAGTACCAACTTTGGGTAAGACCTGACTTCATCCTCTCGTCCCATTTAAATGGCAGCTCGCGAAAACTCCAAGACTTAAGACTTCTTTGTTTTCTTTTTCATTCTTTTTACTCTTATCTTGCTTTCGATGTAATTCCTATAAGTTACAGAGTGTTGACTATTTGTTGAAATGTCGAACGTCGGATCGTAGAGGAAACGGCGCTATGAAAGCTTACGTCTTGCTTTCAATTCTTTCCATTATTCGACATACTTTCTTCCATTCTTCTCCCTCTTTAAAGCTTTCTTCTTGAGCGAATAATCAATACTTTCAATTTGGCGACGATAAGTACGGTATTCCTATCTTGATATTATAAAAGCATTAAATTAATTCGTTTAGTATGCAATTTTTTTATTAGGTAAGAAGTGCGTCTATATCTGAAAATTGTGGTTAAAAAGAATTTTGCACAAAAGAGTCCCTTTCATTAACTGGCCTCTCATTAAAATATCTTCCAGGCCAGAATAAAGGCCTTTGTCTCCTTATTTGCAGAGGGCACGCCATACCAGCTTGAGTTTCAATGTCGCGGCTGGTCACGGTTACTTAATCCCTTTTAATCCAACGCTTTTTTGTGTTATTTTCTAGATCGTGCCTCTATACTCCCTAGACGCACGATCTCCCTTCCATTTTCTATATTCATATGATTTCGCAAGTATAAAGGAGAACAGAAACCTTTGGAAATTTTGAACGGAATAGGGAGAGAATAGCAGTCGAATAAATCGACTGAAATACCGACGATAGTTCTTTGCTGGTTGCTTTAGATGATACTCCTGCGTTTTACGACCTACTTATACTTCCTAAACTTTATTTTCACTCTGCTCTCGTTTTTGGTTGTAATATTTTTTTCATTCTCTTCATTCCAATTTTCATTTTATTCTTGCGAAACTTAACATATACAAATATATTCACAGTGAAAAATGGATATTCAACCATCTAAGATATTCAGTCTAAATATCTCAGATACTCAAATAGGTGAACTTTGGCCATCATTGCTCTCCATTGGTTACTGAATAATTATCTAAGACATTCAATCTAAATATAAATACATATTTATATGTTTATATGTTTATCTGAATTAGTTAAATTTTACGAATTAATAGTAGTTTCTTACTAATTAAAATGGTGCGAAGACGTTTACTGTAAATTAGTAAAAAGTTACCAATTCCATTAGTAACAAGGACAAACAAAATCAATTGATAACTCCTTACTAAATCAATTAGTAACACTATTCCGTGAGGAAGTTCAAAATCACCTAAAGTTCCTTAAAATCCGTTAAAAAATTGTAAAAATCTCATGAAATTTCTTAAAATTACTAGAACCACTTAAAATTCAACGAAAAAATGTTTAAATCTCTTAAAATTTCGTAAAATCTTTTTAAATCACTTAAAATTCCGCGAGAGACTTTAACATCACCTAAAGTTCTTAAAAATCCCTTATGAATATGTTACAATCTCTAAAAGTTCTCAAAATCTCAAATTTTTTTAAATTCTCGGATAATCTTTTAAATTGCCTTTAAACCCTTGAAAATTGATTTAAATTACTAGAAATCCTTTAAAATTTAATGAACAAATTTTGAGAACTCCTAAAATTTCGCAACATCTTTTAAAAGTCATAAGAATCTTTATAAATCGATTATAATTCGGGGAGGAACTTTAAAATCACTTAAAGTTCCTTAAAATCCGTTAAAAAATTGTCAAAACCTCATGAAATTTATTAAAATTACTAGAAACCGCTTAAAATTTCCCGAAAAAATGTTTATGTTTCGCAAAATATTTAAAAGTCATAAATATCTTTATAAATGGCTTAAAATCCCGCGAGGAACTTTAAAAACACCTAAAGTACCTTAAAATCCGTTAAAAAATTGTCAAAACCTCATGAAATTTCTTAAAATTATTATAAACCGCTTAATATTGAATGAAAAAATTTTTAAATCTCTTAAAATGTCGCAAAATCTTTTGAAAGTCATAAGAATCTTTATAAATCGATTATAATTCCGGGAGGAACTTTAAAATCACTTAAAGTTCCTTAAAATCCGTTAAAAAATTGTCAAAACCTCATGAAATTTATTAAAATTACTAGAAACCGCTTAAAATTCCCCGAGGAACTTCAAAAACACCTAAAGTACCTTAAAATCCGTTAAAAAATTGTCTAAACCTCATGAAATTTCTTAAAATTATTAGAAACCGCTTAATATTGAATGAAAAAATTTTGAGATCTCTTAAAATTTCGCAAAATCTTTTGAATGTCATAAGAATCTTTATATATTGATTATAATTCCGTGAGCAACTTTAAAATCACTTAAAGTTCGTTAAAATCGTTTAAAAAATTGTCAAAATCCCTCAAATTCCTAAAAATCTCATGAAAGTTCTTAAAATTATCAGAAACCAGTTAAAATTCCCTGAAAAAACTTTTATATCTCGCAAAGTTTTTAGAAGTCATAAGAAACTTTATAAAACACTTAAAATCCCATGGCAAACTTTAAAATCACCAAAAGTTCGATAAAATCTATTAGAAATTTGTCGAAATCTCTAAAATTCCTAAAATCCTTTAGTAGAAAGTGGAGAAATAACTAATTCAATAGTCAAATGTAAGGCTCTGTATTTGTAATTCAATTTTTGGACTATCTGTTTAGTTTGAGTATCTATTTTTCTCCGTATTGTTTTCAGCATTCCAGACGTTTTCGTGGATGTTTAACATTGGAAAAATCATGAATAATGATGAAATAATTTAGGAAAGCTTTAGGTCTATAACTATTGTATAGCAAATGCGTTAGAATTAGTATTTAATACTCAACTCATTTGCAAGTGATTTGCTGGAACTGATTCCCAACGTAACATCGTCATTGAAAACAGGACTTTGAATTATTCAGAATCCGCCAAATCCTCGGAATTGAATGAGAAACTCGATCAGCGAATGTATCGCATTCTCGGGGAGAAATATCGATCGAGAAACACATTCAATATGTCGTTAGAGCGTATAGGCTTGTGCCACTATTGAGCAAACATGTGTTTTCGACAGGCAATCTTCCGTCACAAAACATACATCTTTCTTCATAAGCAAGACCCCGCGTTTTACATAGGCTTTTAAATGGGGTGATTTTTATTCCCATCCAAAGAGGGCTATCTTCAACGTTATGCCGATATGTGGTATATATGAGTGTCACTTGAGTCGACCTAAATTTTTCATCTCGTTAAGAATAATTTGCATTTTGTGTATCTCGACAGCTGCCAATATTGAATCATAGATTACTTTCCGGCCATGCAGAGATATAAAATTGTAAAATCTGGGGCAAATTTCTCAAGTCTGCGATCTTAATATAGACAAATTTTAAGT
>JAUESI010000036.1:2316133-2329807 GCA_032275145.1 Synergus laeviventris
TGTTCACGTTTTTCCGCTTGTAATTAGTCAGTGTTGCTTAAAACATCAAAACTGACATGCACATGCATTTGGAAAAAGTGAAAATCAAAAAGTGGAAAGTTACACAGTCGCCCTCCGGATTATATGGAGTAACCGATGAAATAAAGTGCACGCTTCCACCCAATTTCGTGCAATTCCTACGAAACCCCCATTCCAGAAAGAAATAATGTTCTCAGTTATGAGACCGTTTATTAATGGGGGCCGACGACGTCGCCATCGTTGCAGTTTCCGCTCTCTTCGCAAACGACATTGAAGCTGTGAGGCAGTGACGAATGTCCAGATAGGCAACGAGCTTTTAGAGGGAAGCGAGAAGAAAAGGCCGCAGAATTTAATGAAATTATCCCTAGAGGTTAATGCGGAGTCGATCTCGCCCGCCGGAATTAATGGAATTGAGATTTATCGAAGGCGATTATTACACCGATATTACGAAAATCGAGCCTCGCTCTGATAGAGGGATGAAAGCAGGATAAATACTTTGTATTTAGTTTGTGTGCTGAAATCATTCTTTATATTGGTTAGGAAATAAGCTTGTGTATAGCAATATTTTCAGCGATTGTTAGTAAGATTGGGAACAATGGTAGGTAAAAAGTAGGGTTTCACGGTTACGCGTAACTCGAAGTTTTATACGTATAATACGTAATTTACGTCTTATGCGTAAAAAATGTAATTAATGTAACAAAATAGTGGACTGTAAAGGGGGGTGGGAGAAAAGAGCACAATATAACCTCACTTTTTCCGGAATGCAGATTAAATAAATTATTTTTTATAAAATTTAGAAAATGAGTAAATCAAATGTTGGAAGTGCAAAGGGACAAAAAATTCCTTGGAAAGAACTGAAGTTTGAGCGGCTAAAAATTGAAAATCAAGCCCTTTCAAAATGTTCAATTAGTAAATGTATTTTTAAAAATACTAACTACGATCGTGTTATAGCTCATAGGTATGTTAATATTGTTGATCCTTTGTTACCTGTTTAATAATTAAAAAAACTATCATTTATCAAGCAAACAGTGTTGTCGACTTGTCGGCGAATAAAGAATTAGGTTATGTTTACTTTTATATGAAATGAGCGCAGTCGCCATCTGGAAAACGTAAATTACATGTAAATAACTAAGCACGTAAATTTCGTACGTAATTTACATGTAAAATACTACGTGAATTACCTAAGGTAAATTACGTACGCAACCCTGGTAAAAAGGCTGAAAGATGTATTGAGTTTTGGGGAAGTCCCGGGACTCAAGGATGCCGCGCGGACCTTTTATTACTTGAAAAATAAAAAAGAAATAATGAGGAGGTTAGGGATTCTTGAATCCATCTTAGATCGTTCCTCAAGTTTAATAAAACGAACTTTTATTATGTATTCGTTTGTAGCTATTTGATAGTTCACTTTGATTGTTTGATAATCAAAATTGTAGAAATTATTGAGTTTTCAAAAAAGGGGAATCGTTTGTTGGTTGTTTGATGTGATTGATATTCTAATTTAATCGTTTTATAGTTGAAATCAAACAATTACTAATTTTCTAAAAAAATTTAATCAAGGGTTTTAGACTTTTAGGTTTGAGAGCCCTCCTTGAAAAAACCAAACTGCGCTCGCGCGTAGTTTTGGTAGGCGGTAGATTTAAATGTTTAGGATGACGAAACTGTTTGGGGCTCTAATTATACTGAATTATGTGCTAAATGCGATAATAAGGAAATAATCATCGTATTATAATTGTATATGTTGATGTATTATTTCGTTTATTATGTCCTATATTGTTTTTTTTTGGAATTCCTTTGTAATTTTAGTAATTTCTATAAAAAATATATTTAAACAAAATTCACAGCAAAAGTTGAGAGCTGCTGTTTAAAAAATAATAATAAACATTTAATATTACTTTAGGTTAGACTGGTTAAGGATTTAATAATCATAGTAGGACCGATTGTGAAAAATACTAGACATTTCAGTCAATGACAGAGCTTCTATGAATTGCTAGGTGAATTAGAACTAGACACTTCATTGGTCGAAAGTCTAGTGTTTTCCGTTTTCTGCTTTACGTGATAGTTTTCTGTCACAGAAAACTAGGTACCTTGGTCACATGCGGGAAACATGTCCGATGTGTCTCGGGGGAGTTCTATTTGTTTCTAACGTTTCTAGTTTTCTACTACAATTCTACGATCACGAAGTGGAAGTAAGTTGGTGGACGTGTTACGTGAGCGTGGTGAAGAAATATCAAAGAATCGAGGTGTTGATTCTTAGGGTAAGCATGAAGGATATCGATACTTCATGAATCGCATTCAAGAGATCGAAGATAAAGAATCGATTAATCGGATTCTCTTCGGATCGATCTTCGCAAAATCGAATCGAGATTGAACATCCCTAGGAAGTCCTGGTATGTCCTAGAGGAGGCTATAGAAGTTATTGTAACCGAAAATCCTGACGTGTTTGAAGTTTGTTAACAATGTTTTAAAAGTAACTTAGACTCTAGATATTTATTACTGATGTATGGTTACTCTTCAATTTATTATTAATGTGGAAAATTATTCTAATAAATATAAAAATTGGCCAAAAAAGTCTTCTTTGACTCGTTATTTTCTTCTACCTTACGAACACGAATCATCACTTTCTTTGTTCTATCTATGAATTTTCCAAATAATGTATCGTGTAAGTTTTCAAGTCTTCATAAAACGAGCGGAAGATTAAAGTCGAAAATGTTGGAGTTTGGCGATACATTTATTAAACATCGATATTTCTGATTCTAGAAGTGATGGTGTCTGATTACTGTCTCGTTGCCATGCAAAGATACAGTGACTAATATAACTCACTTGGAGGTCCGTCGCTCCATCTGATTGTCGGCCAGTCGTGACAAACCTCTCTATCGTGTCGCTTCAGATTTTTGTTTCATACAGTAATCAAAAGATTCTAAACACTCTAAAGAATAAAGACTATATGTTAAAGTTCACATATACAGTTTCTAGCAATCATACAGTTTTCACACAATCTCACATTTATGTATCTTACACTTTCACACTATTTTGAATAAACTTGACTCTGTACCGAAAACGTGTTAATTCCAATTAATTATATAACCAACAGGAAATTCAAGATCCCGTTTGTAGAAAATGTTGGGGTGAATGATGGCATCGAATAGTGGAAATTTCAAGGATTGAGAAGACCTTTTCTTCCGTTGGCGGATGTCCAACCATTGCTTCCGGTAACTTTGTCCCTGAGGAGGGCCAGCAACCGAAAACAAACGCTCGCATTAAGCCGTCATAAGCTTATTCAGGTCGTCCCCCTATGTAAGCTCGACCAGTGATTCGGAAGCCGTAATTTCTTTTGTGCTTGCGGCTGAAACAAAATAGTAACGCCATGAATCCAATCAGAGCTCGCGTTGTATATGGTACTACTCCAAATTGTGTACTGAAGTTCGAGTTGATTCGGGGTCGTTCGTGCATGTAGGGAAATTCAAAAACAACCCCGAGAATTCAATTGTGATTCATCTTCCAGCACTGATCTCACATGGCTTCCGTCAAATACACATTGCTTTTCAAAATGTGCCTAATCAGAAGAAAATATTTTTAAAGTCCCTCCTCCTGACTTTTTAGTTACTATATATTCAACTCGAGTTCAGTATGATCCGCCGCTCTTGACTCTCAATCTGAATTAGTTAAATTTCACTAATTAATAGTAGTTTCTTACAAATTCCTTCAGTAATTTTGAATGTCCGAAAAAAAGCTATTTTTGTGAATTTTTTCTGAGATTATTAATTATATGAAATCGATATTGGGTTTGTTAGGCTTAATAAATGCACTCTTGAAAAACATTAAAAAATTTTTTTTTCATTTATTTTACATATTCTGTATACTTATATAAACCGGATGAACTACGATTATTTAAAAATTTTAATTTTACCTATATTTTTTTATCAAAAAACTATGAAAATAAACCTACTTTTTCGTTTTTTTTTTGTTTTCTTTTTTGACACCATTTTGTTATTTTTGTATGTAATATCAGAAATCCTAGTTCAGTCGGTTGATATCGTTTTACAGAATATGTGGTTAAAATTTGATAACAATCGGTTCAGTATAGTTTTTGAGATATTTACAACAGCGCTACTTTTTGAGGAGTTGACTTTGACTGACGTTTTTATGTATAAAAGTGCATAAAATAATTTAAAATACATTTTTTAATGTATTTCATGAGTGTATTTATTAAGGCTACAAAACCCTACATCGATATCATTATTAATAATCTCAGAAAAAAATTCAAATCACTCAAAAAGTTTGTAAATTCATTTCACTAATTCATTTAGTGATTTTAAATTTCCTCACATTGACGTCTACAAAGACGAATTTTTTTTTTCTTCAAATATTTTTATTGGAAACATTGCTTTTATTGAAAATATTTTTTTATTGCAACAGAAAGCATGGGAAACAATTTTGCAAACAATATTTTGAATTGTTGATAAGAAATCATTGATAAAAACAAAACGAAAAAATCGTCCGCGTACGAGTATATATAGACGTCTGAAACTTCAGCCCAATGTGAGGAACTTTAAAATCACTAAATGAATTAGTAAGAATATTCAATGAAATATCTTACAAAATTTTATATCCAAAAATTTTAGATCTCTTAAAGTTTCGCAAAATCTTTTAGCAGCCATAAGAATCTTTATAAATCGCTTAAAATGAGGAACTCTAAAATACCTAAAAAATCTCATAAAATTGTTTTTAATTCCAAAACAATCTTTTAAATTGTCTTAAAATCCCTGAAAATTTCTTAAAATTACTAGAAACCCCTTAAAATTTCTCGCAAAAATGGTTAATTCTTTATTATTCTTAAAAATACCTTAAAATTCCATAAAATCATTTGAAAATCATAAAAATATTTTAATATCCCTTAATATTATTATTAAAAAATAAATAAATACTTATACAAAAAGTTTAAAATTATTGATGTTAGAAGAATAATAAAATTCATTGTGAACAATTCACTTAGTAATTAAAACTACTAAATAGACTAATAAGTTATTCTTATACTAACGATCACTTTGGTAATAGGTGACTTACTATATTTCATTTATAGTAGAAAGTGGAGAAATTACGAATTCAATAGTCCAAATTGTGAGAGGTCAAAGAATCATTAGGGCTGTGACTTTCTGAGGAGGATTTATAACAATTAAAACATTTTTCAAATTAAAGATTATTTTTGAAAGAAATTAAAAATTTTCAATTTAGGTATTTCTTAATTATATTGAGTTATCGGAAAATATAATATGTTTGTATTTCGCGCTTTATTCTATAGTTTCCAGTGAATAGATGAATGACATGAATATTAGGCACCAATCATCTTTTGCAAGTTGATAAGGGTATGGAAAACCGAGGTGACGAGTGAGAGTGTATCGGCTGAGAAAATCATTGTTGAATTTATATTTGCCTGATAGGCATAATTTCGCCCCAAGCTCTGGCACTAGAAGTAGATCTTACAATTAGAGGTAATTCTCGTACATATTATTATATATATATATATATTCTCGTTCTGTGTTATTATATTTTGCAGTGTGATGTGTTTCTTTACTTCGCTTTGTTTCTTCTTTTTATTATAATTCATATCCTCCCAATATATGTGCGAAAAGGTGCCTCAATCCACTCGAAATTCTGATTGATCTTCAAATTGTATTTTTTGAATTCGCATAAGTCAGTTTATTTTTCTTGATAGATACTCGATTTATAACGGTTTCCATTGACATGTCTAAACACTTTTATAATTATCTTGTCACATAGTCACGAGTGTGGACGATTTGTTTATTTTATATGACTTTTACTGACTATGTCGGATTTACATTGTTGACTTTATTTCACTCAATATATTTTGAACGATTCTTATTAATTTATAGGTATTTCTCAATCTCTTTCTAACCAAATTCTCATATTCATATTTATTTCAATTATTATTCCCGTTCGGATTTGAATAAATTTATTAAACTTTTCTCTACAATTATATAAAACCAACCAGTTGAGAGCACGCAAGTGTAATCCCAAAAATAGGCGTTTACAAAATCTGAATGGAAATAATAATTCAAATAAATATGCTCGGCGACCTTGTGACAAACAAATTATAAAAGTATTTAGAAATGTCAATGGAAACCGTTATAAATCGAGCATCTATTGAGAAAAATAAACTGAGTCATGCGAATTCAAAAATTTCAAGTTCAATACAATTTATAAAATACGTTATTCATACCATGTAAATAAATATGTCGTACGACAGTGACAGTTGAAATAATACGAATCAATTAAATGTTTTCCATTGGGCGAAGACAATGAAATAAAAATATGCAAGAACGATATTAACTAACGTCATGTAAGTTCAGATGTAGAACATACATAGTGTGGATATCAATGATAATAAAAAAAAAGAAACAAAACGAATTAAAGCAACATAAAAAATCAAAATGAAGCAAAGCAACACCCCACATTCTCAGATCTATTCTGAGTGGGAGAGCGTGGCGCGGATTATCCCTATTAATTTCAAAATAGTGTTTAAAATTATGTTTATGAAAATTGCTATATTCACTTTGATGGCATATTTCGTCTTATTATTTTTAGACGGAATCATTTCTGTTCTTATCGCAGTAACAACATCTCATGCAATTTTGATGATATGAAGCTTGTTCAGCTATATTTGGCTTTGTATGATCGCTTAACATCATTCTTTATTTCAGACCTTCACTTTTTTAATTCGGGTAAAGATCAGTTTGACAGATATGAAATCAAGATAACCAAAAAGTGGATTTTAATGTTTGCACGATCCGTGTGAGAAAAGCCTTAAGAAAAAGAAACTCTGTCGAAATTTACTTTTATCTACGCTATGATTCTTAAGATATTAATTGCAATTATCGCCTTTAATGGCATTGGTATTTACGTGCAATGCGGGCCCCCTGATAATGCAAAACAAGTAGTAAGTTTGATTCATGTTATGCAATTTTCTCTTTTTTTCTTTTTTACATTTAATCTTCTCATTTCACAACATTTTCTGCGTTCATGGAATATATATTATATATTAATAATATAACTGTTTTTGCAGAAAACCTTAGTTGAAGATGCTGGCTATCATTTTGAAGAACATCATTTCCCAACGGAAGATGGCTATATTATTACAGCCTATCGCTTATTTAGCGTTAATAAAACTGAAAAACCGAAACCAGTAGCACTTTGCGCCCATGGCATAATGGGAAGTGGAGTTGATTGGGTTATCAATGGACCAAACGTGTCAATAGGTATAAAAAGGGATAAACGTATTAATATGTATTACAAATGTTACATATTTCAATTAAGGGTACAAGAGAAATCGTCCATTATTTTTCATAAATATGTTTATTTTTACAGGCTTTCTTTTAGCTAATGAAAACTACGACGTGTGGTTATTTAACTCACGTGGCGTTTTGAACTCTAGGAAACACGTTAAATATTTGGAAACAAGCTACAAATACTGGGATTTCAGGTAACATTACTATAAAATTACTATAAAATTTGTTTTTATTATTAATAACAAAATTTCTTACATTCTAATATGATTTTTAAGTGCATAACAATTATGTTTTCTGTCTTTCAAAATCAAGCGCCCATGAAATTGGCTTTTATGACTTGCCTGCAACGATAGACTATATTTTGAAAGCTACTAGACAATCTGATCTTTATTATGTGGGATTCTCCCAAGGTTGTGCAATTATGTTTATAATGGGGTCTCTGAAACCTGAATACAATCAAAAAATACGTGTAGCAGCACTTTTAGCTCCAGCCGTATATCTTGGCGGTCTGAGTGGCCTTACACAATATTTTTTCCGATTTTCTTATCCTTTATCGGTAAGTTTCAATTAATTTTTTATTCATTTTTAAACCTTGCTCTGCTTTACCATTTTTTTTCTACCATCATTAAATATCGAATAACTGAAACTAATTTATTCTTATCAGCAACTATTTGAAAAAGTGGGACATTTCGAGCTGTACACTGAGTCTTCTTTGTGGAGGGTTGCGACAAATTATCTCTGCAATGAACACGCTGTTACACAATTTTTATGCTTTGGATTATTATTTTCACTTACTGGGGATGGAACTGAACAAGCAGATCCGGTAAATATTTGGAAATTCTTTTTAATTGGAAGAAAATATATGAAATCGAATTAAAAAACCATTGTTTTGCAGGCAAGTTTCTCTAAATACTTGACGTACTTCCCAACTGGAGTTTCTACTAAACAGTTCTTTTTTTACGGCTTTTTAAATCTCAATCCTGGTGAGTGTTTCTTTAGCAAAACTCGAAAATATGAGGAAATCATTTATTTTCATAACCATTATCATTTTTATTGTAATATTTAGGTCATTTTCGCCAGTATGACTATGGACCAACAGAAAACATGAAGGTGTATAATTCAACAGAGCCGCCCGAATACCCTATAAATAAAACAAATATTCCGGTAGCTATTTTCCAAGGTCTTAACGACATTATATCTACAAGTTCAGTAAGTGAATTTTCAATTTGTATACCATATTTCACAAATTATTGTACTATAATATTTTTTATTTTCTTTCAGGATGTTGATATACTTGTAAAGAATATACCTCATGTTATATACAGAGAGATGATAACTGCAAAGAAACTTAATCATATGGATTTAATATATGGTCACGATATGCCAAAATTCGCTTATTCCAAAATTCTGCAATTGTTTGGAACATATAAAAAGAATGATACCAAAGTTTTTTAAGTTAACTTATTTAAAATCTTAACTTTTATTATAGTTCACTGTTTATTAGGAAAAACGTCTGTTGAACGTCGACAATTATTAGAACTGTTTAAGTTACACTGAAAAAAATGGTTTAGATGGATTTCGTCATTCCAAGAATATATAGCTGTTACCTAAATATCTAGTTGTTTTCGCTAAATTTGCCATCTAGAAATTGTCTATGTAAATTAGCTAGATAATTTCTAGATGGAAACATTTAGTTAAGAAAGCTAGATATTTAGGTAAACCAAAGCTATATTTCCTTGGATTGACGAAATCCAGCGAAACGTCTAGCTGGAACAGCGCAACCATTTCTTTTCAGTGTAGCTTATTTAAAATCTCATATTTTTATTATAGTTAACTGTTGATCAGGAAAGTTTCTGCTGAACTTCGACAATTATTAGAACTGTTTAGGTTAGCTTATTTAAAACCTTACTTTTATTATAGTTCACTGTTTATCAACACGGAGAAAAGAAAATGGAAAATTTAGTAAGTTCTACTACTTAAAATTGTAATTTGTAGTAAAAAAATTGTAAACCCTGCTATTTTCGTTGCGAAATTTACAATTTGAATCAGTAAAACTTACTAATTTCCAGGAAAAATGCGTTCAGAGCACACTTTAAATGGTAGACTCAGCCATTTTTCCGATCTTCTTTTTTCCGTGATGAAAGCATCTGCTGCGAACTACGACAATTTTTAGAGCTATGTGAAGAAGACTTACGTCTGTCTCTACTCTAAATATATTTTTTAGCACCAAATGTTAGTCTCAAAATTTGATCTACTTGTCAATTAAAATGCATAAACACTATTGAAATTTGTGACTATAACTTAATTAAAAGATGATTTATTTAAGATGGTTTTATATTTACATTCGTTCAGACTAGTTAAATGTTGGTGCCAACCGGTGCCCACCATAATGTGGTTTCATGTGCATTTTCGTACAGTGTGGGTCTTGTACGTGCAAACGTGCCAAAACAAGCATCTCTGAAGGATTGCGGCCCAAGTTTCGTGCTCTTAGGCAACCGGCGTGACGAGTGAAGCAACACGTTGCACGAAACTTGAACTATTTATCAGAGCTTGGAGAGCAAGGACAGCAACGGGACTTTCGGAACACAGGGCAGGGATGAAGATTGAAGTAGAAATTTTGCTTGTAAATGTTCTTGTAAGTCTGCAGACGTTAGCTATGATGATAATACATACTACAACAATGTGCGAACTGCGTGATGCCAACTTGGGCAATTAGTACACGACATTATTTGTCGACGTTTCCGTTTCTCCGTTGCTAAAGGGGTTTCTAGGTAGTTAAGGGAATATACATATATATAGAACGTGTGAATCCATTCGATTGTGTGTACTGCTGCATTGTTCAACGATCGCGCTTTGGTGGATAAATAGAAGCTTAATTGATCTGCACAAGGACAAAGCATTATTTAACAGAGATGATTCAAATTCTGGTTACATACCATCTTACTTTATGAAGAATTTTATAAGACATTTTATAAGAAATTTTGTAAGAAATCATTACCGTTTTTATTACTTCAATCAATTCTTCTTTAAGTGAAGAGTTTATCGAGAGATTGACAATGAGGAATGAAATGTCGATGACCTTTTGAGAGCTTTTATTTTTCCCTGTAATGAAAGTCTGCCCTTTTATGCTTCAGTTTCCCCTAGAACGTACAATGCCTATGAATCGAATGCTATTAAAATCTTCAGATACGTCTCAGCAATAAAGAGTAAGGCACAAAGGACTTCGATGCAGTTCTATCCAGAGGAGAAAGATTACTGTATTCCGCGTTTTCCACAGAGGATGTATATATATCGATAGGTAGTCGTAATGCAATTCTCGTGCAAAATTACGCACGAGAGTGAGACTTCGATGCGGGGCATTGTATCCCTCGGGAGATGAAACGAGCGCGTAACTACATTTCTAACTCAATTTCTGACTGCGATCTTTTGAAAGCCCTAAACTTCAAACACTGATCGACTTGGCTGGTGACGAAAATTTCTGTACAAACGTTCAGCTTCGATTAGAGCTTTGCATAATTTCCACATTTGCGATTAATTCCACAATTAGAATGTCAGGAATTAGTAAAATAAGGGTTGAAACTTTGGAAACTGTGACAGATAGTCTAAAAATTAAAGTTGAATCATTAAAAATTATTTCAACTAAGTACATGTACATAAATAAACCTGAGGTATTGCATTTGATTCAATATTCAATTTCAGTTTGACGTTTTAATGAAGGGATGTAAACGGTAGTCAAAGTTTCTGCTACAATGTAAAATAATTATTGTGTAATTAAATATTATGAGCCCTAGAGCAAGAGACTTATTACACTAGGGAAAAGGGAATACGGGTAAAGTCTACACGATCAGGATCTACGTTTTATTCATGACCAAAACCTCGAAGGATCACGCCTTGCTATAGCCTGAAGCAACAATTTCTTGAATAAACAGTACGAAGCAAGACGAAGTCACGCTCTCAATCTCTCTCTCTCTCTCTTCTCTTTCTTTATATACTTCCACATCCCCTTCAGTAAACCTTGATTTCACGAGATAATAATTATACATACACCCGAGGGTTTATGGTATAATAGGGTGACAGGTGTCAATGTAAAGTACCTCATGTTCGGTGACAGTATATTATTACAAGTGACTGTTTTGTAAAGCTGTAAACTCTAATATTTGTCAACAAATTAACATTTTGAAAATTGCTATAGAGGTTAAATTATTTAATTCTTGGAGGTTCACTTATTACAGCTTTATAAACATCTTTTTACGTTTTTTTACTCTTACCTCAACGATTCTACTTTCTCATTTTTCCTGCAAGTGGACTCTTCATCTTTGTATTTTCTCCAGTCCTCCACCGCTGTTTACTTTCATCTTTTAACGTTTCCTCCCATTTTTGTTGAAGTAGGTAATCACGGACGTCATTTCTCGTATCTCATCCACCAAATATTTGAAGCTCAGCCTGCCTAATGATGAAATCTCCTCACTCCCACAACTAATAATAATTATTTGAGAATATTAATTCTAAATATTTGGATATACCATATTTTCGTCAAATCGGAAAATTTTTTATTGCGTCGAATACAACTTCATTTCTTCATCCTAAACTGACATATATAATGACTTAAATATTTCGACAATATTAGAATAGCTTTCTGAACTTAAAATTCTAGAATTTAAATCAGCGTGTTTAGTATTCAAATTAACGAAGTTAACCACAGAATTCTGTTCAGACTGATCTACTTGGTTTGAATAGAAATTGCTTGAAATTATTTCGTTTCGCGTAAATTAATGCACGTTATTCAGTAGCGTAACAATGAGACTGTGCGTTACGAAAATGAATATTGAATCTGTTCTATGAGCTTGTCTACAATCATTCGTTCGAATTGCATAATTAGAGGCATTATATCGAATTTACATTTCACAGAAGGCTGAATTTCGAAGAAGAGTGCATATTTACATTAGAAATGATTTTCAAAGAAACTTCTGATAAGTCACCTATTACCGTAGTGAATTAGTAAGAATAACTTACTAATCTATTTAGTAGTTTTAATTACTAATTGAATTGTTCAGAATGAATTTTATTGTTCTTCAAACATCAGTAATGTTAAAATTTTTGTATAAATAACTATTTATTTTTTAATACATAATATTTAGCGATATTAAAACATTTTTGTGATTATCAAATAATTTTATGGAATTTTCAAATATTTTTAAGAAGTATTATGCATTAAGCATTTTTGCGTAGAATTTTAAGAGGTTTCTAGTCATTTTAAGAAATTTTCAGGGGTTTAAGGAGAGTTTAAAAGATTTTTGTTAACGAACGTTATGTGATTTTAAAGTTCCACATTTAAGCGATTTATAAAGACTCTTATGACTTATTTTAAAAGTTTTTGAGGAATTTTAAGAGATCTAGAATTTTTTTCATGCAATTTTAAGACGTTTCTAGCAATTTTGAGAAATTTCATGACATTTTTAGGAATTTTAGAGATTTTGACAAATTAATGGATTTTAACGAACATTTTAGGTGAATTTAAAGTTCCCCACGGAATTATAATTGATTTGTAAAGATTCTTATGACTTTTAAAAGATTTTGCGAAATTTTAATAGATACAAAAATTTTTGCATTAAATTTTAAAGGATTTATAGTAATTTAACAAAATTTTCAAGGATTTTAAGGCAATTTAAAAGATTATCGGAGAATTGAAAAAAAATTTTTTGAGATTTTGAGATCTTTTAAAGATTTTAACATATTTATAAGGGATTTTTACGAACTCTAGGTGATTTTAAAGTCCCTCGCGGAGTTTTAAGCAATTTAAACATTTTTTCATTGAATTTTAAGTGGTTTCTAGTAATTTTAAGAAATTTCATGAGATTTTTAGAATTTTTTAACGGATTTTAAGAAAGTTTAGTTGATTTTGAAGTCCCTCACGGACATTTAAGCAAAATTTAGTGATTTTAAAGTTCCTCACATTGGGCTGAAGTTTCGGACGTCCATAACTCGGACGATTTTTTTTGTTTTTTTTTTTATCAATGATTTCTCATCAACAGTTCAAAATATTGATTGTAAAATTATTTACCATGCTTTCTGTTGCAGTAAAAAAATATCATAAATAAAAGCAATTTTTCAGTAAAAATATTTTGAAGAAAAAAAATTCGCCTTTGTAGACGTCTGAAACTTCAGCCCAATGTTCCTCACAGTATTTTAAGGGATGTAAAAAATTTAAAGATATTTCATTGAATAGTCTTACTAATTCATTTAGTTTGTTCTTGTCACTGAAGGAATTATTAATTTTTGACTAATTTATATATAGCAGAATATAGTAAACGACTTCGCACCATTTGAATTAGTAAGAAACTACTATTAATTA
>JAUESI010000036.1:2354256-2367607 GCA_032275145.1 Synergus laeviventris
TGGAGTTTATGAAGGGGGTTCCGGGTTAATATATACCATATATATTCCGGTCCATATATATATGACTGTGTGTACTATATGTAATCCCCGAAATGTTTACTAGATATTTATTTAAAATTCTATCATGCGTGTAGCGTGTATGATACAAATTTTTCGTCTTGGTATGCCTTTTACGAAGCCACGTTATTACAGCTATCATGTTGTATATACTGCAGTGGTATATCAGGGTGTTACGGTTTACTCGGTACTCTCCTGTAATACGTATGAATCACAGTAGTGGCCGAGAGTGCACAACTGTACATTAGCTGGGATTACGAACCACGAATAAAGCACCCACAAATGTCTACCGCAAACATATTTTTATAACCTTGAAAATTTCAATTGATCTTTATTTTTAATTATATGTTAAATGCCTAAATAAATAATGAGTCCTTTTTTATTTTCATGCGTAACTGGATAGTGTTTTTTAATTTCAATATGCAAAATACCGAAATCGAAAGTATACTTTCGATTTTTATATTTCCAATCGAAAATATTTGACACGTCCTATTTCATAATTTTATATAATCAAGCAAAGTTTCGTGGTAACATAAATATTAAGAGATCTTATTTCCACGGTGTTTTAATATAGGTTGTATATTTTCGCAAAAGAGTCTGTCACATGCGAAATTGCGTGAAGGCTATTTCGTAGACGTCGACGTTGGTTGGCTGGAAATTATATCAAGTCGACATCCCGGAAAATTCAAGAGAGCCGGGAGTTGAGCTTCTTCCTAGATCAGTTAAGATACCTCGTAAGTTATCTCTGACAAGTTTCTAAGGATGACAAGATATTCGGCTCACGTTGAAAAATAAATTTTTTTTTAAATATTCGGCACAAAAATATAACCATTGATCGATAGTTATTTTTTTCATTGCAGAAGTTCAAATAAAATTCACAACACATGAAACAGAAACACCGTTGTTATTAAAATTACTAGAATAATTCAAAATGATAATTATTGTAACTTCAGCTTGAACGTTCTGTCCAACTCGAAATAATCCATCATCATCTATAATCCACTGTACTTCATATTCGCTCATCACTTGAAATTCCGCAAATGCCGCTTGTTAACTAATCTAATTCAACAAAGCACGAAACTAATCAAAATATAATTTCGTTCCGATATAAACAATACAATTTGCAACTGACGTTGGTTTGTCAGTTCCGCTATTTATCCGAACATAATTGAGATCGCGGTTACATTATCAGTAGAACTCCTGAGTAATAATTAACAAATGAAATTATTGTTTCACATATTAATTCTAGTTTTATTGCTATTAGCACTGTTGGGGTTTGTAGTATTTAATAGAGTCTAATTCGTTGCATTACTATTCTCGCTTTGTTGTCCTAATTATATGTCATGCATAAACAAGAGGAAGAACGAAGTATCTAGGGTTGGAGGACGTAGAAGCTAAATCGATTGCAGAAATTAATTAACGATAAGATTAATTAACCTTGGAATTCTACGATATACGTGAACTGCTTTCGATAGCTATCTTATCACCAGTACTGTCCGTATTTCGGTAGAACTGTTTCTATTGGTATTGTCCCGTGTTGTACGAGGCACTCGATTGCATCTCTATGGTGATTGGCTGCCGTTTTGCTGATCGACCTTGTGAGCAGTCTCTGTATTTGCCTGTGCATCCTATGTGTCTCAATATCTGTTTAAATTTAACTGTAACTCAGAAAAAGTAAGGATTTTACAGCTGTTTAGGTGCTCATGTTCGAATTATGAGGGGAGGTGTCACTTTCTACATGCATTAATTACTTTTAGGATCAATAAGTTCTCAATGGGACACCTTTTTCAAGAATAGAAATAGTATTTGTAATATAATATATTTGTAGTTCCTTTTCTCAATGAAGTATTCAACATTTGCATTTCAATCACAGCTTGCTTTTCGGAAGCTCATTAGTCGAATTCCCCTGGTTATCGGTTGATCTGACATCAAATATCGCGAAGAGGTAAAGTTGGTTTTTAGAGCATAATACAATGGGTACTTTAGGGCCACTGGCTCTCAGAACACATGTCCTCAACTAGGTGAGGGTGCCCGAGGGTCCTAAGCTGCTTATCGTTGAATCCTTCCGCACTACTAGCACCAACACCATCCAGAGTGTACCAACACCAAACATGCATCTATCCATCCATCCATCTATCTACAGCATCCCTAATAAAGATTAAATGAAGCCCGCGAATTGGGGATCTCGAGAGAAAATTCTAATGGCATATTGGGAACACCCATTAGACGTTAACGAGAAGTTCATCGTATTAAATTTAATCCTTCATACTAGTTTATACATATACCATACTAATGTATAAAATAGTATGTCATGTTGATGGATATATGTACAGAACAGACGCGTACATACGTCGTCAGTGCGTTGACGCAAGGTTAATTCTTTATTATCTTGTTCGATTTATGGTATTCCCTTATGGCTCGTAGCAAGATGTATTCTCAGCATCTATAATACTAGCAAGCCCTATAAATTCCGTCAACGAGGAGATGAGACTAACGAGAATCGATTTTATTCGACCCTATTTAAATCATCCCTGATTCACTTTACATTCTTTTTCAAGAGATTTATAAAGATAATGGCTTTTGTGTCGTGTATCTATTAATTGATATATACACTGATAGAAAAATCTGTATGAAATTTAATATAGCTTTTTAAATAAAATGTATATTCTCTCAATCTGGATTAACAAGAATTCACATTTGAATATTGAATTAGTCATTCCCCACTTTCTAGTATTATAAATAAAATAGTAAGTTACCAATTACCGAAGTGAATTAGTAAGAGAAATTTACTAATCTACTTAGTAGTTTTACTTAGTGATTGAATTGTTCACAATGGATATTATTCTTTGAGAATCAGTAATGTTAAACTTTTTTCATAAATAAATATATTATTTTTATAGTTTATTTAACAGAGTTTACAAGATTTCCAAGGATTTCGAAGTATTTAGAGGATTTTGAGGTACTTTATGCGATTTCGGATTTTCATGGATTTTGTCCAACTTTGAAGTTTTTCATGGAATTTTCTTAAGAGATATTAAAATATATGATTTTCAAAAGATATTATGGAATTTTAAGATATTTTTAAGAAACATAATGAACAAACATTTTTTTTGGAATTTACAGTGGTTTTTGAGTAAGAGAAACTTTTTACAATCAATATTATATTCTTTGAACATCAGTAATGTTAAACTCTTTGCATAAATAATTCTGTTATTTTTGTCATATTATTTAGCTTTTATAGTTTATTTAACAGATTTTACAAGATTTCCAAGGATTATACGGAGTAAGAATTTTCAGCAATTGTATGCGATTTCGGGTTTTCATGGATTTTGTCGAACTTTGAAGTTTTTCATGAAATTTTATTAAGGGATATTAAAATATTTTTATGATTTTCAAAAGATATTATGGAATTTTAAGATATTTTTAAGAATTATAATAAACCAACTTTATTTTGTGGAATTTTCAGGGGTTTTTAGTAATTTTAAGAAATTTCAAGAGTTTCAAGTGAATTTAAAAGATTGTCGGGGAATTTTGTAAAACTTTATGAGATTTGTAGGAATTTTAGAGAGTTTGAAAAATTCTTAAGAGATTGGCACCAACGTTTTGCGATATTTTAAGAGCTTTCAACATTTTTTAATGGATTTTTAAGGAGTTCTAGTAACTTTAAGAAATTTCATGACATTTTTATGAGATTTTCATGAGATTTAAAGATTTTGAAAAATTGTTAAGCGATTTTAACGAACTTTATTAACGAAATTCAGATATTTCATGGAATAGTTTTAAAATAATTCTTTTAATACTAATTGCTTCTAATTTATAGTAAACAACTCCGCACCATTTAAATTAGTAAGAAACTACTATTAATTAGACAAATTTAACTAATTCAGATTGAAAGAGTATGAAATTTCATTAAAATAAGCACAGTAGATACATTTTACTATGCTTCCTAACCAATCTGCAGCGCTTCTTCCCCTCCACTTAGCTTCTGACTGGCCACGGAGCGTAGTAGGTTGGGTGGGGATAATGAGTCTGAAAAAGGAAGTTGTGAAAATGGCGGAGTGCGGAAAGGAATTTGGATAAAGCAGTAGGAAAACAGTTTTGCAAAAGATATTTGAAAAAGGAGTCTGGAAAGGAAAAAAGACTTTGAAAAATTGAGAAATAGGTTTATAGGTATGGGTGGTAAACATGTATGGGTGGGGATAAAATGGGTTTGGAAAAAGCGGAGGGCGTTGGTCGGGTTCTGATTAGAATATTCTGAAGTATTCTGACAACCAATAAACTTTTATTTGGTGACCTAAACATTTTCCCAGTGTAAATTTTTAGTCATGCAGCAACAGATGATCTGGGTCTTCTGGCTAGAATCTAATTATACAGCTTTGGTTAGAACCAGAAATCTTAAGCGTTACGCAGTTAGCCGGGTTCCGTCTATTTTCCCCGATCACCGACCAACTAACTCGATAAACTCAGTCTAGCCCTTACGAAAAGCTAACATCAATTTCCACATGGAAACTTTGTTACTGTATCCCTGTAAACATAAACCTTGGTGATTTCAAGTCGAAATTAGATTTATGCAGCATTGTGGCTTAATTCTGTCGTCAACGATTTTCTCATACCATCTTGTACCACATAAGTCTATCTTCTTCTTCTCGATGAGCTTCTCCTCCATCAGATAATGCATTTTATCGTTCGCGAAATGCCAGAATGAATACCGAGAGTCGACTTGAGATGGAACCGAAAAGAGCTTTACTTGTCTCGTTGTTCGTTACACTTATGACTTTATTGTCCTGAATCTCTTAAACGACTCCAGTCAAAATGTTTTGAAATATGTCGTTAACCCGCTTTCCTTCCTTCCTTTTTACTTTCATATTTTACATGCACTAATAAAAAAATAGTGGTAGTTAAAAAAACATGACTTTGAAATGAAAAATTCCGAGCATCTTGCAACAAGAATTTATATAAACTAGCTACGGATAGTAGCTATCATTTCTCAGTCAGGCGAATGAGAAACTTGTTATGTCGAAAAGGTATCCAAACATCGTCAATAAGGTTTGTTTTGATGTATAAAACTCCTTGAAATATTGTTTTCCTGGCAATTTTTTACTATCAACAAAAGAGTTCAATCGTAATACCATAGTTCATAAAATGTAGCATTTATCGGTTAAAGTGAAATCCAGACCAAAAGTTTGCTCGTACGTTGGACATACGGCTGGACACGTGAAAGCTATACTCAATACACATTCAATATTTCCAACTTCTCGGAGGCACCATCGGGCAGTCGGAGGTTGCGTATCATAATAATACATATACATATATACACACTGAAGATTTGTTATAACTTGCGGATTATGGTGGTAATCGTGGTACATACGACCAAGGCATGCTGAGTCAAGAAGGCGGTATCCAATTCGGGTTAGTAAAGCCAGCATTAAACGGGTAATTTCCCATCGACCGCGGGTCGGTTTGCAAATTAGGTTTACGACGTCGTAACGATGGAAATATAAAATTCTCTGTAGACGGTGCGGAATATTTTGCGGTCTGGCTGCGCAAGGCAAGAAATTTCATGCGTATAGTATTTCTTGGCTTTCACTAATAAGATCCACTCTATTGTTCGTTTCAGTTTTCTAGTTCAGCTTCCGAAATTATGTATTCCAGAACAATTATCAACTTCTTCAGCTCGCATTTTATGTGCAGATTTCTTGAGCTTGAACAAATTGAATGCCTTTGAATGAATGAACTTTTCGTTTCTGGATCGTAAACTGCAAGCATCGGAGATATGACACACATTTTGTGGCAACGTAACAAAGCACCCTAGTCGGGAAATGGCGAAAGAGTGTTAATTGGAATTTATGGAAGTTCACCGGTAGGAAATATGGACTATGGAGCAAGCTAGGTTAAAATCTGAAAGCTGTCCTTCCATATCAGAGGAAGCTGTATGTTAAATTCGAACATTACACGCGAAGTGTATACTGTATACCATTTATAATTAGCAAGAATGTATCTCTGAGTGTCAGGAATTATAAATGATTTTTCTTTGTTCTCTACAAGTACCCAACTTCTAGTTTCATATACATTATTATATGTATTTATGCATAACTTCCAACAGTTTTTATAATACTCACCTATACATTATAAGATAATTAGGATTTAATGTAATTATGTACACAGAATATAATTCTAGCAGAATAAACTCCAGAAATTCACCTCAGCATGAAATGTTTTCTGTTTAGCTGGAAATGAAGGGGTTAAAGGCAGGGATGTACCTATGTGGATTGAAAATGGTTTTCATTCGTTTTGGCACCGACGAGAGCATCCAGCCTCTCATCGACAGCTCCAAGAACTCTTTATTGAGAATTGCAAGGAAACTCTGCAGAATAAATGGAAAAATTTTCCAGATCGCGTTCGTTGTATCGACCCGAAAGTTAGTTTCGTGTTTCACGAAAAGACGACCAACTCTCGAAGAAAAAGAGGAAAATGAAAGGAACAGCGAAGATGCTGAGAATATTGGTAACTGAGTGTGCTGTAATTCTCAGAGTCTCACGGGTTTGTAAATGGTCGAAGTCGTTTTCTGCAGAACAGGAGTATGGTTTCCAAAACTGTGGAGCCTTCAAGAGGTAGCACTATCTACTCCAGTTAAGATAAATTGAAATCATTACGCCAAACACAACTCATCGAAATTTCTTCTCTATTTCTTGTCTGTATTTTTTATAAAAATAAAGTCATTAAGGATTGAGTGGCAATTCCTTCCACTGTAAAGTGCACTATGAATTGATTGATCGTGATTTTAGGTCGACATATGGAAAGTTTTACCCCTGTTTGATTATATCTTTACCTGGAAATCGATTTACACTCTGCAAACATCCACCAACATTATTTATGATTCATGTGTAAACAGTGGAAAGTTGGTAATAGGCTCTTGAATACACTTCATGCTTTAAGCCTTCGAAAAATAAATAGTATGATTGAATGAACCGGAGAGAGAGAGAGAAATAGTTGCACAAATTGCTCTGATCCATCTGTCGACATGCGTTGCTACCTTTACTTTTACAAATAGACTCCTCTTATCCCATTTTCTTGAGTGCACTAGGATCACGATGATACCAATTGAACCACACAAACGACGATCGATCCCTCGTGAATTCTCTCTCCCTCTGTTCCGACATGTCTGACAATAAATACACCTTATCTGGAACATAAATGCATCTATGTGCCATTCACGCAGCATCCGATCTTCCCGATTGTCTGACATTGGTACAGAAGCTCTTTAAAGTTATCCAGAGGAACAAGATTAGGAATGGTAACAACTCTCAATTTTAAGAACATATTAAGTGAATATAATTTACAGCTGAGCTCGAAAGCATGACTAATTGAACGGAATATTTTGAGGAATCCAAAAAGAAGTAAACGAATTGGAAAAGAAGATGAAGATTTGTTTCACAAAGAATTGTTTTTTCGTCTTTACTTGGGGAGTATATCATTCATCAAATTGTTTCGGTCGATTAAATGGTACTCGAGAAAGTGAAGGGGGTAGTTTGCCTCTCTTTCTCACGAACCATGACAAATCATGGCACTTCATCCCTACGTATCCCCTTCCATCACCATTCGGTTTACCCCTGTTCCCCTCCTCCCACGCATAGTCATTGCCGCGAGGATAATTTGCATTATTCTACCGTTTACACCCTGCGACTCGCTCGCCCAGCTTCATTCTACTTTCACCCCCATCCGTTCCTGTTCTCTGGCTAAGCACCCCTCCGGTCTCGGGAACACTTCGCCCACTGTGTGTCATAATAATGACACTTTATATCGGCGAATACTACCTACGTGACTTGCAATAACTCACAAACCGAACTCAATATTCACTTCGGTATCAAACCATGTATATCTTAAGGGAATAAGTAATCTAGTTCTGATACCTTGCAAAAATCCACTTCAAAATATTACAAAGACAAACATATACACCGAAATCAAATAATATCGAACTACCTGTTTTTGCAAGTTCCTAAAAAGGTCATTATAGAGGCATTCCATGCCAAATCGACCACTTTTACCATAACCCCGAAAAGTTATGAGGTTTTTTAAAAAAATGGCTTTTTTCAAATGACCGTAACTTTTTCAAAAATTGACTTATATTGAATTTTTCTTTTTAAAAGCACTTTTAAGAAAAAAAAAAATTTTTCGGGGAAAAAACGGAAATTTCGAGATGATTGTCATTTTTTATTTTTCTTTCTTTTTTTTTATAACAAATCTTGACATTTTCCACAAATTTTCTGAAATTTTTAGAGCGGGATTTTTCGTTTTCTATTTTTCTTTTTCAATTAAAAAAAAATTGTGAACTTAGCTTATTTTTCATAATACTAGTTGCAAATTTTTTAGAATGTACAGAAAACCTTAAAATTTAGAAAGAAAAACAATAATAATAATTAAAAGTGGCAGTGATCGTAAAAATTTTAATATATTTAGAAATAAAGAAAATGAAGAAAAATGTATGATTTGGCCTATTTCTTACTAAAACCATAAACTCTTAAAAATTTTGAAGGAGTTAATTTGGGATGAAATTATTCAGGGCTATCTTCTAATTGTTTTGACTTTTTCGAAAATAATTGAAATTTTTAAGATCAGTACCACTTTTAATTATTATTATTATTATTTATAAATTTTAAGGTTTTCTATACATCCTATAAAATTTTCAGAGTAGTGTTATGAAAAGAAGCTGAATTTTAAAAAAGTTTTTTTTTTTTAAATTTTTAATGACAATCATCTCGAAATTTCCCTTTTTTCCAAAAATTTAAAAAAACGTCCCGATAAATCAATTTTTGAAAAAGATGCTGTCATTTGAAAAAAAACCTTTTAAAAAAGGAACCCTTTTTTTGTCACACCTGCTTCAATTTCCAACACATACTTTTCTTTTATTTGAATCATTTTATTAAACAAAAAACCAGTTTTTTACGCAACGACTGTCTCTGGACTTTTAGTTGTTATTACGTTTAGATTATTATGTAAAAATAACGATAATTTGATGTCTGAAGTTTGAGCCAGTGTCCGAATTTATGTGATTCTATGTAATAATTTTCTTAAGGGCATGTGATACTTAGCAAAATTATTGATTTTATATGTTCAAATTCCCCAACTTTACGGCTACGAAAATAAATATTTTGCCTTGAAACTTTGGGAAACGGTAAAGAACATTAAAACGGAACGTTATTGACTCGATTTATTTTGCAGAATGTAAACAAAATTTTTTCTGCTAAAACGGAAGTATTGAAAACAGCTAACTTAGGTAATCTTAGGTAATCTTAGGTAATCTTAGATTATCTTAGGTAATCAAACTTAGGTAATCTGGACCAGATTGACTCCACCGCCGAAGTATCACATGGCATTAAGGCCATTCATTACTTATCCGATTTCTACCTTATCGGCTTTCACTTTTTTAGGCACCTTACTTGAAAAAAAATAGGAAAAATGTATCTTGGTCAGTAGATGTATATTCCTTATTATTTTCTTTGCAATTTATCTGCTACGAAAAATCAATTTTAATTTATAGTTTTTTAATGTGATGCCTGAAAACCTGAAATATAGTAACTAGCACCTCGTCACTTGAGATATACATCGCTTCAAAGAAATCCAAAAAGTAAAAATGTACTAGTTTTGTTAAATAAAAGAAATTGATAAGATCATCGGAGGGATGGACGTAAAAAGGGTGGAAGTATTTAGTAAGATATAGAGGAATCTATCTATCTATCTATCTAAGAGTTTGAGGAATACTGGTATGGAAGAGGGGTAGAAATATATTGAAACAAATTTTGAGTAACCAGATGAAGAATAATTGAAATTACAAAGATTTGAATTTACTCATTATCTTTGTTGCATAACCCGCTCTCCACGTTATCTTAAGCTAACTTTAATTGCAAATGATAAGAATAATGCCACCTTGATTGTGCATCTGCAATTTCAGAAAGTATTTCGTCAGATAAACCGGGTCGTTCTCAACAAAAGCAAATAGAAAACCGGGAACTGGGAAGAGTTGAAAGAGAGTTGTGGGAATGGTTCAAGGGGAAGGAGTTATTCCCGAGAAATTCTCGCGGGGAAGAATGAACGGAAGCTTTATTCGACGCACCGGATGAAGCGGTGCAGTACACCGTTTTGCCTATTACCAACGGCACATAAACTCTTAGATACTGCTGTAGTCTATAACACGAAGCATCAGCAAGGGGCCAAAGAACAAAGAGCGAAATTCCAATTCTGCTCGAAGAATTGCTGTCGGTTTTGTGGTTCCTTCGATTCCCACAAGAACGTCTTCACTTTTGCTCAGCAACTGCCAAAAGGTGTTCACTCGAGGAAACATTTTTCCAAGCTTAGAAACTTGTTTCATTTTCAGGAAAAATATTTTTTCGAACCGCTATAGTCCGTCCAAAAAAGTAGAACAAAATTCGTAAATATTTACTTGATAGAATATGAAGAAAGTTGTGCTTCTATTATAAATTGCTGAATCCGTGAAAGCTGCATTTTGAAAATATGCAGGAAACGGAATAAGTACTGACTTTAGCAGACAGATCCTGAGTCTAAGTAGAATAAGGCATTCAAAGAGATGGCTTCCCGACAGTTTTGCAATTTTTTTTCTTTTTTAAGCGCTTTTATAGTTTTATGTATAGATGCTAACGCATATCTCTATATATATTTTTTTTCCAGCACCCTTATAGGCATAATGGAAAGCCCAATGCATATCTCGGTATATCCAAAAAGCGTTAAGAGGTCTGCTTCGACTGCGTTTTCGAAGTAAAAATATTCCGTATAAATCTCTGAATATTCCATATAGTACAGAGTAACATTACCGGAAGAGGTAGAGTTGTCAATACATGTTTGCGCAAGGTATATATAATACACTTACACATATGTACATTACAACATCCGAATAACCCTTATCTCCTTCCTCTGGCGCTGGGCCGACGTTTCGACCATATTATCGATATTTTATTCGTATTTACCCCACATTGGTTGTGCCTCTCGTCTGCCTTTCTTGCAATCCGGGTTACGCCTCATGAGCCTCGAATATATATATCCCAAGAAGATATAGAAAGCTCGGTTGCTGTCTTTGTGGGGTTAGTTTGATGTATGCTCTTTTCCTATGCCTTATTCGCTTTCCTTTTTTTCTCTCTTGCCCACATCCATGGAAAAATTTCTAAAAGGGAGTGCACTCTTCTGAAAACATGGGAGTTTTAGTTTTATGCATATTAAGGAGATGGTAACCTTCTATTTAGATATTAAAATGTCCAAGACCTCTCTTTTACAATTTTATTCATCTCCCTTTGTTATCCAACTTTTGAGAGATACGATGCTCGAATTTTCGATTCTTGCATGCCTTATTTATCTTTCTTTTTCAATCATCCCCTTTATTTACTCGGCAAGTATGTATATCCAAGGCTGACATCGATTCTCTGCAGGAAGTTTTATTTATCTTTGCCCTCGGGAACGAGGCCCTCGAATATATTATGTAACTGTTCTCTCGGTCCAGTGCAGTGTCTAGCCGATAAGACGAATGCGAAATTCTCGAGGTCCTGACTCGAGAGACTTTGGGTAACAAAGACGATAAATTTAATATTACCAAACTAGGCATACCATGGATTGGGGGAGTCTTTGAGAGCAAGCAAGAGATCTGATGGATATAAAAAACTCATCGATAACTTTCTTCACCCAATTCGCAGCCCTTCTTTCACATCTCAGACGGAAATCATCCACAATAAAAAAAAGTTCATTGAATCGGCTTTGTGAAGTGAAATTCCTTTTTTCATACGTATGCAAATCACCCATTTTTCGTGCTTATACCCCATAAAGGCTTTGAAAGGTTCTATAAAGCTGCAGCGAAAAATATTTCTCGATTTCTTTATTATTTTTTGAATATTCCTCAAAAAGCGCTCAGATAATATACATATATTAATTATGACCACTATTACTATTATTATTATTATTATTTTCAGTTACCTACATTATCTTATAGGTTTTATAAGTAATTTAACAGATTTTAGATTTCCAAGAACTATACACGATTTCCAAGTATTCTATGATATTTTAAGGAGCTTATACAAATTTTCAAGGGATTGCGAAGAATTACCAAGGATTTTATGGAATTAAAAAGTTTTAAGTAGAACTGATAGGATTATAACTAATTCCAAAGGATTCAATGAGATTTCAGTGCACGCCTAGTTTTGCTTGTTGTAAAATATACTTTGAAGAGGTAAATTAAATCTTCCCTCATTTGAATAATTATTATTGTGTTTTTTAAAGTAATTTAATTAGTTAATTTAAAATTCGAGTTATCTTTCGAATAGATATTGATATATACGGAATGTTTTCTTGAAATAAGGAAATAATTTCTTAATGTTTCTGGCAGATCGCAAATCTTCTCTTATAATATCTGTAATATATATGCCTGACACCCTCCTTTATTTCATGGTGTTTATACATCGGAATCCCATCTCGAAAGGATGCCTTTTGATTCGGGTTTTATACACAATAGGCCTGTCGAATCGGTGAGCTTTATATCGAGCATATTCTCTCCATAATCCACCGACACATACGATTCCACGGTTTGCTTTCCTCACCCCATTCGCACCGGCTTTTGCCTACCATGGGTAAATGTTTACACCAGGGGTAGAATGCCTTCTACTTTCCCTTCTGGGAGCTTGAGTGTACGCCTTAAAATGCAACCATTCTCACGCATCTATGAACAAACGCACTTGAAAGAGATATCGGGATATGAAACCTGTACGATCTTCGTTCATTTACAGAAATCCTAATAATGCTTGACACACTGACCTTCCATGAATTCTGTAAACATTTTTATGGAAGAATTGCAAAATTAGATCTTCCTGTGCCTGGCACCATTTGTAACTGTAATATTCATAAGCCTTGAGTGCACAGGGATTCTCGCAATTTGCTCGATCATGTCACATTTATATAATTGCGATTATTTATTTACAACTTTACTCCTGAAAATGGAAATATTTGACTTGTCTGCAGTGTCTAACGCAATGTATTATTTACAATGTGTCATGATTTTCTTGAGAAATGTCAGATATAAATTGTCTGAAAAGTTGAAAATATGTTTCTTGTCGACTTTTATAAATCAATCAAAAACTGGAAGAGAAATAAGGAGGTTTCATGCATTCACCCTTGTCTGACTTACAACGTACTACTACTACTTGTGACTTTCTGTAGTCATTATTCGAGAATTATTCGAGTATTACTCTCTTAATCTGAATTAGTAAGAATTTGACTAAGTAAATTAGTAGCCTTACATTTG
>JAUESI010000036.1:2367707-2378346 GCA_032275145.1 Synergus laeviventris
TATGACTTTTAAAAGGTTTTGCGAAATTTTAAGAGATTAAAAAACGTTTTTCTGGAAATTAAAGGGGTTTCTGGTAATTTTAAGAAATTTCATGAAATTTTAAAAAATTGTGGAGCTTTTGACCAATTTTTTAAGGAATTTTACATACTCTAGGTAATTTTTAAGTTCTTCGCGGGATTTTAAGCTATTTAAAAAGATTTTTATGTCTTTTAAAAGATTTAGCGATATTTTAAGGGATCTGAAAATTTTATATTTTAATGAATAGTGTTACTATTTCATTTAGTAAGGAGTTTCAAAAAAATTGATTTTGTCCTTGTTACTAATGGAATGAGTAACTTTTTACTAATTTATAGTAAACGACTTCGCATCATTTGAATTAGTAAGAAACTACTCATAATTAGTAAAATTTAATTAATTCAGATTTAGAGAGCAGATTACTTTTATGCTTTCCCGTGCAGAAATTGTAATGGGGCTCTCGTGGGGTCCTGGTCAGTTTGCGCTAATTATAGTCAGTTGGTCAATTCCCGTTCAAGAATAAAAAACCATTCTGGAATAATTATTTTTAATATTTTATTTTAAATCGGCTGTATTTGAATGCCAACGTCTTTAACACTTTGCCACTTTTTCAATTGTCTAAAACTTCTATCAATTTTTAGAGAACAATTTATTTATTGATCAGAAAATTTATTTTAATATTAATTTTCGTAAAATGCTGTTTAATATTCAAAGACATATATCAGTATATGTCAAAAATTTATATTTATATTTATATTTCATTATCGTGATTATCTCGGTTTTATGGTATTATTTTAAAGTCGGAATACCAATGTAAGATTGAGATGCCAACACATCATTTCTCTATAAATGCCTAATTATAGAAAAATATTTTTAGTAAAAAAGGGAATCCCGACTAGGGCCTCGTCAGAACCCTATTTGGGATAGGGAAAATGGAGGGCTTTCTGCTCGGATTATTATATCTTATAAATTATGGGCTGTCTCACATTATGCACTCAAAAAATGTCCAAAAATTAACCAGAATTTTGACGACAATTTTTCGAATGTATGAATCATTAAAAAGAAATTTCTATACAACATTTGATCTAGATTTTATTCTATATATTGTAAAGTTACAGGCCAATGTGTCAACTTTTGAACTTATGATGTGACATTAAATTTATCCATTTTTTAAAATAATTAGGCAAAAAGATAGGAATCAAAACATTCCACTCGTCGTTGTAAATCAACCAAAAAGTAAAAGAATATTTTATTTGATACAAAAGTACTTAATGTATAATCTTTTTAATTTCTTTGTTCTTTTTATATAATGTCTTTCTTTTCTCATAGAAAATTAAGTCTGGAATATTTGTCGGAATTGTGACACCAACTTTAGGAAAATTCACGTTGCTTTTACCGAACAAGGTATATTTTAATTTTTCCTTTATCAGTTGTAAAAAACCGAGTTTTCACGCCAGTCTCTGCCTTACAGTAAAAAGTAACTAACTCGCGAATATTATGCAAGTTCTTAGGGGTTGAAGATTGAGACATCACCATAGCGACCCCTCCCAAATGTCATCCACAGAAATTACGCAGTAAACGAGAAAATAGGCAGTAAAGACTCAACTGAGAAATTATTATGTTTTTCCATATGATTATGAAGGGTGTTTTTGTAAAACCCTTGTAATAAGGATTTTTATAAACCTTTATACTAAACTTTAGTAATTAATTTTTTTCGATACAAACATGAAATAATCATTTAATAATACCTGCTAACAATCAATCACAATCAAAATTCATTTACGTGACGATCGCTTTTAAGGGATAATAATAAATTCACTAAAGTGCAATATTTAATGACAATCATCGCGTAATTGCAATGACAGTCGAATTATCGTTAATTTACAACAATGATCGTAAATCAATTACATTAATTTTCTTTTCACTAATCATGTGAAATGCACCCTCAGAATAATAATAGGCAAAAAGTTTAATTGCAATAATATTTCCCTGTTAAAAGTGAACGTTTACTATAAATATGTGAGAATTAGGGTTTACCACTCAATTAAGCTCAGAATTTTCGAAATTTCGCCAGAAAAAAAAACTCGTAAGATCTTTTTGCAGATAAAGAAAATTTTCGAGACGAAAACCGTTTAACGTCCCCGAAATTAGTCCATAACTTCAGGTCACATGTGATCCACATTCGCTTGGAGTCTTCGTCTTTTTCGAGTCTTTATCTTGCGAAAATAATCATTAACTTACCTCAGCTCTCTAACAAGATCACACTCTTATGATGGCAAACTAATCTGCGCATAAACTAGATGGTAATAATTTGTTTCTGCAGCTCTTATCGAGGTCGAGCATCGTTAACGATAATTAAAATATTTTTTCATGTTCCTGAAAAACCGTCCAGAAGTGTAAAAGTGTAATCATCGTTAAGTTAAAGGGGGAAAGAGCAAAAATCTTCTTTTGGTATTTGTTTATACTTGATTTTAAAGAGTTTGGAAATCTTTTAAAAAGCAATAAACAGATTGAATATGCCCTAGGTTTAAACAATATTTATGACCGAAAAAAAACCAATAAACTTCTTGTTTGGAGAATTTTGTGGGACCTGATATAGGAAGATTCTAGGATGTAAAATGACATTTTTTAACAAGAGGAACTAGCCTCGATCTCATCTATATTGTGTAACCTTGAGCCATATTCAAAAAAATATCTTACTCTCCAACTTTTAAGATGAAAAGCTGGAAGACTCGAATCCTTGGCGGATTTGAGGTTCCCATAATGCTTTGTGATGCCGGAAGTTGGTCGAAGTTGGTAGCTCTTTACACTGTCCTGGCATGCAATGGCTAGAAATTTCCTAGTCTTTCCTTCCTTTTGCTTCAACGCAAACTGCTGTTAAGTTTATGTATAACGTCGTGTAACTTCTACGGATAACATTCCGCATACCAGCAGCTTTTTCTTGCTGCTCTGCACGTCGTTTGTCACGACCTTCGGGCAACGAAATGCAGGCTGAAGTGCTAGGTTCTTTGAGCACGAGAGAAGCTTTGCCAAGTTTACGTTTACTCTTCAT
Organism: Synergus laeviventris; assembly: GCA_032275145.1. Classification (NCBI taxonomy): domain Eukaryota; kingdom Metazoa; phylum Arthropoda; class Insecta; order Hymenoptera; family Cynipidae; genus Synergus; species Synergus laeviventris. The sequence continues at coordinate 2,370,775 of JAUESI010000036.1, forward strand.
AAGGTGTTGAATGATAAGTGGTATATCTCTTGAATTTTTTTAAAGATATTCAAGAAGACAGATCTTCTTCAAATCAATTTGTCTAATTCGTTAGTCTTGAAGGATGAAAACACATTTATTTGTCTATTGGAAACTATACATTTTTCCTAAAGTGGCATTTGTAATTATGTAATTAAGGTAAGCTGATTTATGGGTACTAATTCTAATAAAAAATGAATAATTAAATGAACCTGAAATTTTAATAACTCATGGATTATCCTTATTTTTTCTTTTATCATAAAATTCAATTCTGTTTTCAGAGCATTTTAATTAAAAACTGTTTAACTATAAACTTTTAGCGATCAAAATAATTTTAAATGTTTCACTTCAAATGTATGCTAATTACCTATATATTGCAGATATTTTCCACAAGTTTGAAATTTCTTGCATCTGAAAGTTTGATAAATATCGAATGTCGATATATTAAAGGTTTAAAGTTTGATTCTGTGACGAAACTAATTATGTAGTAGGTACGAACATAAACTAGTCGTTAAAATTATTCCTTAAAGTTGGGAAACAGTTTTTGGTGCTTTCCAGATACATATTAATTATTATAATTATAAGTCGCAAATAAAGAGAAGATGGAAAACTTGTTTACATGGAAAGTATAACATTGACCATTTGATAGCAACAGCAATTCAGAGGCTAAATTAAAAGGACTCCAGATTGTAATAAAGTACACAACACAGCATGATTGAATTAAGATTGAGGATAGCCAAAATGAAGAACAATCCATCATTTTCTTAATTCTCCGTCACAGAAACGTTTCAAAGTTTCGTGTACCATAATTCGATTCCTCGTTCATGCGATTGGCGTTATTACTTTGGACAAGCAATCGAATGCAGAACACGTATGAGCGTTTTGCACGAGGCATTCCTATACAATTCCCATAGGTCATAAAGCAATGCGCAATAATGCACATGTGTATCGACAGAGGCTTTCCGTTCTGAGAGGGTGCAGCACCCGAAGGCGTTTATATCATCAAGCATTATATGTAGGGACCACCACCCTAAGTTTCTAGGTCCACAGTGTTTTATACATATTGTATATTCCACCCCAACTTCCATTCGGTGGCCCTTATTGGGCGATCTGTTCCAAAACTCGGCTGGAGACGCGGTCGAAATTTTCATCCCATGGATCACAGTAATAATAATCAGACCTCTGTATAAAAGCTGGTAGCTTGGGTGCCGTATTGTACGTTACATGACGCCACATCACATTACCACAGTCCTGAGTAACCCAGCACCACATGCGCACGTCAATCCCAAACTTACTCGGTTTACTTTTGTATTAAAACACGATACGACTGCACGACATATTTGTTTCCCGATCAAACCTATCAAGGATAGGGTTCAATGCAAACATGATTTCTAGATCAGGTTTCACTGTTTTTCTATGATTAATATTTTTAGAGACGGCTATTGTCAATAACTCAGACTGAAAAAATTAGATAGGACATTAAACTATGTTCGTACCGCCTGATTCTTGTAATATGCATGAAAGCTTCTAATTCCTATTCTAAAAAGGACATGGATTGCGGCTAACTTTATGTGTGTCACCTAGCAGCTAACTTCGATCGTAGGGTGCTAACCTTATAGGTAAATTTATTCATATATGGCTCGCGGATTTAAATTGTCATTTCAGTTACTGATAAAAGAAATTTTTTCATTTAGAAATATCAAATATGTATATATATATTTATAGTATAGTAATAATAAGTATATTTATTTACTTTCTCCATCGGAATATATCTGATTTCAATTAATTCAATCTTATCCCGTAGGATTTAGTTTACAATTCACTGGAAGTAGAAAAATTCAGTGGACTTACAATTGTTTAAAATTTTTATTAGAATTTATCAGAATTCACACAAATACATTGGAATTCAGAGAAAATCATGAGAATTTACAGAAATTATCTTAATTATTGTAAATTTCTTTGGCTTTCATCGAATTCTTCGGATTTTATTAAACTTCGTAGGAATTCTCTAGAATTTACAGAATTCTCAGAAATTCATTGGAATACACTTCAAATCATTAAAATTTTTCTGATTTGTGTGAGTTCGTAGGAATTCAATCGAAATTCTGTGGTATTTATTGGATATTCTTGAAATTCACGGAAATTCGCAGAAGTTCATTGGAACTTACTGGAATTCTTTGGAATTCGTTCAATTTAATTTGCATTAATTTTAATTTAATGAGTTTCGTTGAATTTAATTTGAATTCGCTGGAATTCATTCTAAATTCTCTGAAATTTATTTGGAATTCTCAAAAAATGATTGTAATTTATTGAAATGTATTGGAATTTATCGAATTGAATTGAAATTCGTTGGGATTCATTCTTAATTCTCTTAAAATTATTTGAATTAATTTAAATTTACTAGAATTCATTGGAATTAGTGGAATTTAGAATTTATTGGTCTTTTAAAAAATTCATTCGAATTCACTGGAAACCATTCAAATTTATCGAATTCCATTGCCATTTGTTGGAATTGAATCTGGAATTTACTGGAATCTCAAAAATTAATTGGAATTTACTATAAATCATTGAAATTCTTCGGATATATAGGAATTCCATCTGAATTCTCTGGGCTTCATAGAATGTTCTTCAAATTCATGGAAAATCAAAGGCATTAATTGGAATTCACAGAAATTCACTACAATTAATTTAAGTTAATTAGAATTCGACAGATTTCAGTGAAATCCATAGAAATTAATAGTAATTCATTCTGAATTCTCTGGAAATTATTCAAATTCTAAGAAATTCATTGAAATGTTCTAGAATTGATTGGAATTCTTCGAATTGCATTGAAATTCTTTAGAATTCATTCTGAAATGTTTGTAATTCATTGAACTTTAAAAAATTAATTGGAATTCACTGGAAATGATTAATATTCATTCTAAATTCACTGGGATTATCAGAAATTCATTGGAATTCACTGGCAATCGTTAAAATTCGTCGGATTTATAGGGATAACCTCTGAATTCTCTGGTATTCATGGGATTATCTCCAAATTCACGAAAATTCAAGGGTATTCATTGAGATTCCTCAGATTTCAATAAAATTTGTAGAAATTGATAGGAATTCCTTCGGAATTCTCTGGTATTCATTCAATTTTTATTATTTCAGTTATTTAAAGACGAAACACGCGCGCTTAGTCTCGTTTTCATAATACAGAATGTTACCGTAAATTTCCCAAAATATCAGATTTTTAAATTTCTGGAAATTCATGGCAACTCGACTACTGTTGACGGTTTGAACGTCGGGAAATTAGAATTTTGTAATAATTTGTTTTTTTTTACATACAAATTTTAAATATCAATTAATATAATTTACGAATAAGCGAAATATATTTACGTATTAATAATACATATTTAAGAGCTTTTTCTATAAAAATGAAATTTATTATATCATCGAAATATATACAAATATACACAAATCCATCAGTGCCTGCATACTAACTTCTAATCTAATCTGACGTAAATTAAATTTTTTAATATTTTTATTATTTTAACTGATAAATATGTTTGGAAAAGGCCAAAAACAAACTTTTAGAACATATTTATGTGTATTATAAGCCACAAAAAATCATTTTCCCTCCAAAAATTAATAAAGTGTGACAATTTTTACCAGACATATTCAAATGAGAATATCAAAGAGCGGTAGAAAATAATTTTGTTTTATTTCAATTATTCATCACCAAATAAAATTTAACAGCTTTTATGAAACTTACAAAAAATAATATTTTCGATACTGTCCGTGGCAGTCTAGTTAGTCGAAAATGAGATCCAGTTTTTATTTCCTATAAAAGTTTTACAATCCCTTAAAAATTGGTCAAAATTTCTAAAAGTCCTAAAAATATCACGAAATCTCTTAAAATTACTAGAACCCCTTAAAATTCCATAAAACATTTTGAAAATCATAAAAATATTTTAATATCCCTTAGTATTATTTATTAAAAAATAAACAACATAGTTATTCATAAAAGAATTTTAACATCACTGATGTTCGAAAAACAATTCATTGTAAACATTTCAATTAGTAAGTAAAACTACAAAATAGATTAGTAAGTTGATCTTACTAATTCACTTTAGTAGAAAGTGGAGAAGTGACTAATTAATAGTCAAATTATTACTAATTCAGAATGATATAGAGAAGATAGATCAAAAGATATTTCTTAGAAGATTCTTTAAAGTCGTGAAGAATCTCAGATTGCAAAGAATTTCAGTAAATTGTAAAGGCGAAAACGTGAAATCCGTAGGGTAATATAAAATACTATTTTTTCCTTTATATATAAGGTATATTGATATATCTCTGCATGTATTAATAATAAATTTGGCTCCGCGGTGAAAGACGCAATAGCTTCCGCAGGAAAATTGATCGTAGAAAAAGGCGGAATTCGCGTACTGTCACCGGAAGTATAAAAATCCAGATTCCCTCGCGCTATCATGTACAAAAGTGGAAAGTGGTTAGGGGTTGAGAGAGAAAGTAGAGACGTTTGGAATGGAGTGAAGAGGAAATAAGAGGGTGTCTTTGGGACGTCGTGTCGACGGCTTAGTGTACGAGGATGGGTGGGGGCATGAATACGAGGGTGAAAATACTGATGGGGCGACTCGAATGAGGGACGAAATGTGGCTCGAAAATCCACTGTGGTTGGTGATTCCGTTTTTTATGGAGAACGCTCATTCTGCCACGTTAAGAGCTCATTTATCGAGAAAGTAAAGAAGAAATCTGGGGTGTGTTATTAGCAATCTTTTACCCTCATCAAGACTCTCAATCTTAATTCCGTTTAATACTATAATGATATTTCAATTAAGAAGACTAGAATTATGAACGTCGAGGTTTAATTTATGACAATCTTCTTTCAGATTAGATTCTTAAATATAAAAAAAACTTGTATCGCTTCGAAAAGGGCACTTCAAAAGAATTATATTCCAAGAAACGCCAACGAAATAGACAATTGTCGCGAGCTTTATAATCACATTTAAGAAAATTATCTCTCGCGGGAGGATGAGGAGCTTTCTTTGGAGACAAACGTATCGCTATATCTACGCAACTTTCCGAGTAAGCATTGCGGTTATGTGTTTTCTCGTAAAACAACCATAAACATCCCAGACGACACAAACGCGTGCAAAAGATCGAGGTTAACTGGGGAATATTTTTGCGTTTCGTTTTGCCTTGCGTATTCTCATGTCTGGAACTTTTTTAGCTTTCCTCTTCAGCAGACAATTCTGCTTGCTCGATTTTCGCCAGACAGACACGTTTATTGCTAAATTCTTTAAGCCCGAACGTTTACTGTCGGACGTAATTCTCGAGCTGCTAAAAATAAGCTGCAAATTCAATTGTAAAATAGGGAAAATATATGAGAGAAGGAAATTGAAAAAAGGAATTGAAAGAAGGAATTGAAAAAAGAATAATATTCGAAAGTTCTTGACGGCTTTTCTTGCATTTTCCTTCTTTCCTCCTCCTCCTCTTTTAACCTCTTTTTCATAATACATACTTCTTTCCTAGGCATTGCTTCCACGTTTTCGCCGAATTTTCCCGCAGCCTGTAAAACGAATCCGATTTGGCGGACGCGAAAAATTGATTTACTCGAGGAGTTGCAAATGCGACCGGAGAAAACTCGTCCGTTTCATCTCTGTACCACCTCAGCGAGCAATGACCTGGAAGACTGCAGTTCCGCGAACTTCGACTTTCCTGCAGACAACAGAGAAAATAAAAAAACAATGAGGGAGAAGAGAATTTGCTCGAATTCTTGGACCACACATTCTCAGGAATTTTATGACCCTCGTACTGCAGGAGGTGACGAAATATTTAATGGCTCGAACGTCAATATTGTCTTGGGCTAACAATAGCTGCGAAAGGAGATCATCCATCAAATTCACAACCCCCTGTGTGTCAGGTCAAGTGTTGGAACAGCGATTACATTGATACTCAGTTTATATGGCAAGTGGTGAAATTGGAAGTCTTATCTTGAATAAATTTTAAAGAGGGTAAGAAAAGCCAGAGGAAATGTATTTTTTTATCAAATTCGTTATTAAATGTTAGTAAATATGCTAGTTTTATTTTTTATACTTAAAACTGTTAATAATGAGGATCTAATATATTTACTACCATATTCTGCGTGCAATATTTTGATGCTGCGATGGATAATCTAGTGAACAATGTTTAATTTGTAATAATTACAATTTACGATGGAGATAATTACGATTGTCATCGGAATAATAATAATTCCGTCCATGCATATATATATATTGTTTAATGTATAATATGGTATATATTTAACAAGAATTAATTTCCCGTGCTAATATGTAATCGTAAACATGCAACACTGTTAATAATAGAAATCACATGAAATTTCAGACGTCTGACGACACTTTTGATTACTTTTCTTTTTACATTTATCGAAAAATGTTTCCAAAACATTTTTAAGAGTTTTCACAAGATTTTCAGGGATTTTTAAAAGAGTTTGAAAGAGTTATCAAAAGGGTGCTCCAGAGATTTCTATACAAGATTTCAAGATAACTTAAAGAATTTCATCAGATTTTAAGTCGCTAAGGTATTTTAACAGATTTTAAGACATTTCAAGTGATGCCAAGTGATTGTAAGGAATTTTAATGGATTTTAGAAGAATGCAAGAGAATTTACAGATTTCCAAAAGATTTAAAAACCATTGAACGTGATTTTAAGAATTTTCAAGGAATTGATTCTAATGTGGAGGAAATCACATGAAATCCCATAAAATCCCTTAAAATTTGTTGAAATTCTTTAAATTCTTTAAAATTCTTTAAAATTAGTTAAAACCAATTCAAATGTATTGAAATTTTGTGAAATCTCTGACACAAACTTTTTAAACTTTTCTCAATTCTTTTATAAATCGATTTACATCCCGAATAAATCAACAAAAATCCCTTAGCAGACCCTTAGCATCCTTTGAAATTCCTTAAAATCACTACAAATCGCTTAAAATTCTTTTATAATTTTGGAAATCTTATAAAATCTCTTGAAATCCCTTTAAATTCGTTTAAATTAGTTAAGATTAGTTCAAATCAGTTCAAATGTCTCGAAATTTTGTGAAATCTCCTGACACCATTTTTTGATAACTTTTTCAACTCTTTTTGAAATCGATTCACATCCCGAAAATCAATAAAACTTCCTTAGCATCCTTTGAAATTTCTTAAAATCACTATAAATCGCGTAAAATTCTTTTATAGTTTTGGAAATCTTATAAAATCTCTTGAAATCCCTTTAAATACGTTTAAATTCGTTAAGATTAGTTAAAATCAGTTCAAATGTTTCGAAATTGTGTGAAATCTCTGACACAATCTTTTGATAACTTTTCTCAACTCTTTTATAAATCGATTCACATCCCGAAAATCAATAAAAATCCCTTAGCATCCTTTGAAATTACTTAAAATCACTATAAATCTTAAAAATTCTTTTATAATTTTTTAAATCTTATCAAATCTCTTGAAATCCCTTTAAACTCGTTAAAATTCCTTAAAATTAGTTAAAATCAGTTCAAATGTCTTG
>JAUESI010000036.1:2378446-2391306 GCA_032275145.1 Synergus laeviventris
TCTTATCAAATCTCTTGAAATCCCTTTAAACTCGTTAAAATTCCTTAAAATTAGTTAAAATCAGTTCAAATGTCTTGCAATTTTGTGAAACCTTCTGACACAATCTTTTGATAACTTTTCTCAAATCTTTTATAAATCGATTTATTACCTCCCGAAAATCAATAAAAATCCCTTAGCATCTCTTGAAATTACTTAAAATCACTCATTTAATTCTATAAAATCTCTAAAAATCCTGGACAACACCAGCTAAATTTCTGCTAGTAAATAAATCAAAATTTAGAGTTTTGGAAACTTTTTTTATATATTCTTTCCAATAAATGCGTGAAAGAAACGTCAGCCTATGAAGCTTCAACCCAATCGAAATTTCAAGGTCTTCATATATTCGTACGGAAATTTGTATACCTAGATTAAATTAATTATTTGTATTAGGATCGAACATACTATCTCCATGATTAGAATTTTAGGATCATTAGGCGTATTAAGTTTCAGACCTGAGATCCGCAAGTTTTTGGCGCCTACATGTCGGCCGCGTTCAATGAAGAGCTTATTGCCATCGTCAAAGTAACGACCAAGGCCGAGAAAGCAGGCAAAAAAATATATCAAGGGTGAGAGTATATTCCTGGCTCCACACTGGGTGTACATTGGATCGGTGGCCAAGTCTTCCACCCCTAGACATTTTATCTATGGTCGTCTATATGGGTTTCGGATTAGAGACGCACAAGCCTGTGAGCACAAGGGAACCGCCCCCTTCGGCTCTTCGAATGATTACCCCTATCCAAGGGATAGACCTCGAAATAAATACGTCTTGCATCTTCCTGCGAAACCATGGGAGGTCTTCGAGTTTTGTTTGCAGATGCCATTAATATTATTAGATCTGCCCTCGACGTCTTCTATTAGACCAACTCCAAACAATGTCTTTGAGGTGATTATATGTGGATTACTTTCCGATTGAGATAATAGGGATGAGGATAAGTGAAATCCTTTTTCAAAATAGAAATGATGAATTCTCTGGATTTAGGATCGACTAATCCTTGAGAATGATAATGACCAGCCGCAAGTTCTCTTTTTTATATATTATAGCTCTTGAAGACTTTTTTTCGCTTAGATTTCATTGCCAAGGGTTCGATTACTCAAGATTCGATGAATTCCCAAGGAGAAATTCAGGGTCGATTGAAGTAATAATCGTGTGTTAACCCTTCGGATGTTATCCCAGGGGAGAGTGTTATGGGATGACCAAAATACCTTATAATGATATATTATGATGCCATCATCAGTTATGGAGTGTAAAAAGGAAACGCAGGAAGAAGGAGGGATGAAAGAGATTTATTAGATTGATGTTCTAAGATTAGATAATAATGGGAAAAGATCGTAATGGAATAAAGTACTGAAAAATCATTCAACTATGTATGGTATTGATAAACTTTGCGAAAGAATTCGCTTTCAATGTTTTGAGTAAATGAATACATTTTAAAAGATTTTTCTCCTTGATTTGATGATGAGGCAGAAAGGGTTGTGTTAAATAGAAGCGTCTTGGGTGCACCTTAAAGTCCCTATTGGCATCGTCGAATCGATTCCTAATATGGCACGTAATCCTTTCTAATCTTGCGGAGATTCGGAGGGATTCTCGTGACCCAGCCATCTATTACTAATGCTCAGTAATCTCTTGCCTCGGGACAAGATCCTAACCTACTGCAAGTCGCCTACTCGAACCTATAGCTGTATACATAATCGTCGGATTTCACCCCTAAATTTGAACATTTGCCCATTCACCTATCGGTGTCAGTTTGAATCAGCACTACTGATCCTCAAGAGTTATCGTTATCTGCATTCTGATCTCTTGGTGGGAATAGTCCACAACATAAAGTTGTCATTTTGCAATCCATTACAATCTTTTAATTCCTGAAACTCTCATTGTAATCTTCATAATTCATGTATGAATAACAAATCCTCTTATGAAATACTTGTGAGTCTACTGAAAAACAAATTGAAACCATGAACTCTGAGCCAGATGAAGTTGACAACAATATATCAAAAAGCCACAATCAAATAGAGTAACAAATCACGTCATATTCCTTGTTTTCGACACATCCAATCAATACCCATCATTCAATGTCAATAACTGGTATTTTTTTAAAAATAAAAGCGATGGTATGAGAACATTTCCTCTACATTAATACGATATAATTAAAGAGAGTAATTCTCTTAAAGAAACACGCGTAAGATTCTTTTCCTCTTTTTATTCAGTAAGGGTTGAGAATAATGAAGCTTGGGGTTGGAAATAATTAAATAAGTTTGTTCCTTTCAAAAGTTGACTTTACGTCGATGGAGTACGGCAAGGAGAGTTTAATATCTCATCCCTCTATGCAGTTTTTCAAAAGGTATTATTTTATCATTTACTTAATTTTCAAAATACATTAATATATTACATGGTGACTCTACAAATTGGAGCAATAGCTCGAAGCGAAAGCAAAGTTGTAATAAAAACGGTTAAGAATATATAAGGGTGAAATATGGCCTAGCATGGTTGTTTCGAGGAGGGAGTGTAAAATTTAATTGGATTAAAGCACTGGAAAGTGGAAATGAGAATTGATGAGATTTACTTTTGCTTTTATGAAGTACAACCGCTGAAAATAGTTCCATTCTATTCAATATTTGATCTCCGCTATATGATGAAATTATTTCTATTGGAGGTACAAAATGTTGTTTACTAATCCATTTCCCGAAACTCTCTGAAGTCAGACATGGGATAAACACTAGAAGTTTCAATCAGTTTCAATACATATGAAGATAATTAAAATATTGTTGAAGTTACATTCTTCATCATTTTAATAATGAACAAATTCTATACCATGTAATTACATCTCCAATGTAATTAAGTGTGTTGATTTAATATCTAATAAAAGCTCGAGATCGTTCATTCCAACATACCAAACTCGGGAAGAACAGATCACGTGTTCATTAATTAACTGAAATCGTCCACATTTAATTAAGAACTCTGAGTATTGAAAAAGGCATAATACTGGCGAATGAGAAACTCTTTGAAGTAAGTTCTCGCTGAGATATTTCACACTGAGAATAGGAAAAGAAAAATACTCAGGTGGTACAGAATTTAATAAGCTATGTTCCAGACATGAGAGAGAGTCGCGCGAAACAAAATGATTAAACAGTTAGGGTCTGTCGAATGATATCATAATTTTCGTGGGGTCAAGCGGTGTGAGGGTTAAAGCAGGATGAGGTGGACGATATCTCCGACCTTCGCAACATCAGACAGAGATAGTTGCGTCTGGTTGGTCATCCTGGCCAGATTGCCGGGCTGCATTGAAGGAAGATTAAACCCATGTAGCTCCTCGCAGAAGTGCATAGCTATATATAGAGTGTAGAAGATGCGGGTGTACCAGTTTTGGTATAAGTCCACTCACATTACACACAGCCATATTCATTTGGTTTGTGTGCGTTACACGTGAGGGAGTCGGCCAGACATCAGACTTGTGCATCTCGTTGTAAAATTGGTCCGAGAGAGATACATATAATACCAGACGCATAGAAAGACGGAATGAAAAGAGGAGGGTTGTAGGTGAGGTTGCTGAAGAGCTCCTGGCTCTACTTCTTCACTCTGCGTGCACTTAGAATCCACAAGACTCACCATCACGGGGAACCAGGTATGTTCCCACATCCAACCCCCTTTTTCACCCTCCACATCCACTCGTGATTCCTCAGCACGAGATGCATTGCGAGCTTCAAGTCCCTCGCGGCTAGTGGGTTCTTTGTGTTGTCGGTTGCCCAGGCAACCCTGACTTTGCTCAGGATTAAATATGTAGTTTCGAATTAGTCCAACACAAGGTCCAACCTCTTCCGACACCCGCTTAACGGAAAGGCCGACGATGCAGAGTGCTGAATACCTTAGAGTTTAAATATTTTTACTCTTGCTTTCATTTTTTTTATAAAATGTAGTCGGACGTAGGTTTCATGATGGTGCGTGTTTGTAATTCCGTGGTCCCTTGTCCGAGTCCAGAGAAGCTATACTGGAAGAAACGGCAGATGGGGAATAAAATAAAAACTAAGACCACTTCTCAAATCTGTGAAATATTGAATTTATTGAATTGAATTTTAAATCACGCGGCACAGGTAGATAATCAGAAAATCGTTCAGGACTTTTCAAAATGGTTGTTGACGTATTTTAAAATAATTAGAAATAGTAAATATAAACAGTATGAAAACATTTTTAAATGTTTAAAATTGTTGTCGAGGTTTTGAAAATAATGAGAGATAGTAAATATAAGCATCGTGAAAGTTCTTGTTTTAAATTTGCATCACAAGATTTACAAGAAATCTTTACAAAATCCAGAAATTATTTTTAAATTTTATTCCATTTTAGAAAGTCTTAAAAAGGGTATAAAACGACAAAAAAGATTGAAAATGATCAGAAAAATTTACATTTTATACATACCTACTTAATATGTAAGAATATGTTAATATAGTCTACAAGAACAGAGAAGCATTAAATTGAAAGTGATTAAATTACTTATTTGATAAAATAAAATAGATATTTTAATTATATTCTAAAGAGATAGAGAAGAACTTTTCTATCTCTTCCACGTATCCATTTTGCATCCCCAAAACGATATCTCTTTCTATCCACCATTGTATCCTCGATTCCGGTGATGTCTATCTCTTCCTATCCCTCATTCTAAAAGAGAGATAGAATAGGAGAAAGAGAGATAGAAAGGAATGTACATTAATTGGAATTATAAGAAATAGGAGCGAATTGAAATTGACAAAAAGCTAGAAAAGTATAGACGAGAACAGATGACAAATAGGAAGGAATAGAGAAGTATGGGGATTGAAAAAGATGGGAGCAAATTGAGATTAACAAAGAGAATAAAAAAGATAGACGAGACATATACGAGACATAAAGAGGGATTGAATATAAAGTGTAGAAATTAACCCATTTAACCCTGTTTAAAATAAGGTTCTAACATTACTTCAAAATCTTAAAAATTTTTGTAATTTGTTGGAATACTTTAAAATCGTTTGAAATCTCTTGAATTTCGATGATCTCAAGAGATTTTAAAAGATTTTCCAGAAGACTTAAAAGAAAGTAAAAAGAATCCAAAAATATTTATGTTTTGAAATTACTTGATAATCTTGAAACTCTTTTAAACTCTTTCAAATTCTTTTGAAATCTCTTTAAATTCCTAAAAACCTTTACATTTTTTAGGTATTGCAAAGCTCTTGAAAATTCTCTGGAGTTCTTTTAAAATTCATTAAAATTCTTTAATATCATTTAAAATCCTTAAAAATACTTTACAAATTTTCAATTATTTGATACTCATCTGAATTCTTCTTAAATTCTTAAAAAAAAATGTTTTCATCCCCCAACTCTGTGCCTTGCATTTATTAACTATGTCCCAAAGTTTTTCCACTTTTTTGAGTTTATTTTTTAAATCTGGTCAACAAAATTTATAAGTAAGGGGTTAAAATCACTTGAAATACTTTAGAAAATATTGATATCTTTGAAATCTTATAAATTTTCTTGAAATCATTTTAAATACCCTAGAATCACTTAAAATATCTTGAAATCCCCTTAAATTCCTTAAAATTACTGAAAAAAATAGAAATCCAACCAGTGGGAGAAAAAGGAGATTGAGGCTTCAAATTTCGGGATGACGAGAATTTATTTTCTATTTAATACTGCCTCTTTTTTATATTCGGATTTTTTTCTGAAAACTAACAGTTCAAGTAATAAAATATTACAAATAATTAATCCAAGAATAGTTTCTTAATCCACACTAGAAGTACGGCAAACTGGTCAGGGCCCCATCCAAACTTCTGCACTGGTAGAAGTGAGGATTGAAAGAGATAAAAGAAATTTTTAGTGAAAAGGAGATAGAAGGAGATAGAAAGGAATACGATTTCTATCAGCGGATTTTTTTTTCAATTTACAAAATTTTCATTTCAGTGAAAAAAAGAATTTTTCACAGAATACAAAAATTTCCACTCTTAAAATAAAAATTTCAAGACTCTTGTGTACTTGGCGTGCGTAAAAATGCCGGGTAATTTAACGATTCGTGTCGCCAGAGAAAATAACAGGTTGACAACAATATTGCGTTAACAGCGTGAGTTAACGTGCATATGGAAAAGTATGCGCTAATTGACGTTGATTAATATCCAACGTGGTCGATCTTTTATTTAATTCACTTTAGCCTATAACAACCACGGATACGGATTCTCGAGAATTAAATGCACGAACACAATTACGTTGAATATTTCGTTATCAGAGTCTCGCTAAAGAGGGGTTTATCCGTGATCTGAATAAAATACTGCTACAATTTTTCACTCAATGCAAATTACTCGCCTCCTTCTATTTCCCTAAAATTAAGAAAACTGCACAAATTTTCCCTCTGAATATCAATTTACATGAAAAAGGAAAGACCTTGCCAATGAAATTATATTTAAAGCCATATTGTTGCAAGTTTCCTTTTACCAAATTAATTCATTATTCTTTCCTAAAAAATCCTCACCATCAAAAAGATTCGTTTAGATGAAAGTTTAAAAATAAATCTCAGCTAATTTGATAAGGGCAAAAGGAAGTACGCGATATGCTCGAAAGTTTCCTGGAATTACTGAGTCTTAATCGCTCGGAATCCTGCATTTTCAATACCCCATTCCACTCTCTTGGGCTGATAAGTATATAGGGATTCGCTTGGTCTCCCACACTTCAGCGTTATCTTTTCAAATTCCACTTTTCCAATTCCACTTTTGCATTTTTACATTCACATTTATTTTCAGACGTATACCATTAGCTTCCAGAAAATATGTAAGAGCTTTCAACTATTCATATGTATAATGATCACGTGCATTTGCCTGAAATTTGACGATGCGGTTCAGAAATCACAAAAAGCGCAGAAAAATTGATAGAAGTGAAATCTCGACTGACCATTTAAAATATCAAAGCATGATGAATACTTTCGCGTTCAAAGAAATAATTTCAGATACATGGCTGTATTATATATACGGATTCTGTACCTGTATGTTGGTATAAGTAATTCGATAATCATAATTTTAATCGAGCTGAGTATTCATGTATAATATAGTTCAATAATAATAAAATTGAATATTCACCTGTCTTTCCTCATTTGTTCAATTTGTAATTATTCAAAATTGCAAGCAAAATTGTGTTTAGATTGAATATCTTGATTGTCAGTTTGCGGTTTCAATGTTTTACAAATAAAAAAATGTTGAGGTATACAAACTTTTAAAATTTTCTATCCTAGAAATTTCTGGTGGTAAAGTCCAGTCTGGACTTAGTTGCTCACTATATATATCTCTTATTCTCTCATATATCTTCTCATGTCGAAGACATGGTTTGCAATAAAGTCGAAGTCCACCTTTACATCCTCGGGGCAACTTCCCACTCCACTTGGCAAGCACGTTGGATTACGAGAGATTTGTGTATGTAAGGAGTGCGAATAAAACAGAGGCATTTGAGGAAGATGGGGCAAAAAAAGTATCACAGAAGCAAACTTTATTTTCAAATAGTGTCCGACCACTGCCAATTTTATATTCCAGCACGAGAAAATTAAATGCAGTGGAAGGAAGGAGAAACTATTTGGCACAATGAAAATGTGGAGAAAGTTTTTATCAGTTAATTGAGTGAAAATTTAACGAGATAAAAAGTGGACGCAGGGGAAAATTTTATATAAAGAATAGACATGCAGTCAATAATTCAAAAAGCTGATTTATAATTCCATTAAAATTTGGAGATTCTGATCTCTCTGTTCGAGTTTTTTGCCGGTTTTTCAAATTATAATAGGTAAATGGATAAAAGTACAATTAATTGTTTCAATATTCAAATAGATAAATTGTTTCGGCTTATCTTATTGCAAATTTAATCCCTTCCCATTAGAATAAGGCATTAGAGACTACTTGGTGCCTGGTGCAATTAAATAACTATGTCGCTGCAGGAATGGATTCATGTGAGGGTTTCCGGGGCGTCGATTTGGGACTACCCCGTGAAAGCTGATCCCCTTGATCGATGAGCCTTCCATCCTCCAGGGGATTCAGCTAGTCGACTAAGTTATTTAACGTCAGATTGAACTTCTGAGCGACCAAAATGCTCTATAATATTCTAGAAAGGTTTAGCCAGCACTTTTTCCAATTCCTCGTCTTTCATGGAAAGGACTTATATTTCATAAGCTAGTCTTGATCCCCTTGAAAAATTCCTACAAAAATACCATAAATCGTCAATAAATAAAATACCCTACTTATGGGTAATTAAGGATATACTTAAATAATATTTATTATTTACAATCATCAATTTGAATAGTTAGAGTTCGAAATTAGATTTTTTGGATCTCCTTCCCGCGATGCTCTGTACTTGAAATTCTGAATCGCACTTAAATTTGTTCAGAGCACAAAATTGCTCCCTCTACATATGGGATTCGATTCCCTATGGGGAGATTTCAGCCGTCGGCATTGTTATTTAACGTGAGATTGAACTCGCAGGCGGCAACTGTACGCGCCAAGTGCAGCGATCCCCTCAAAATTTCGTAGCTCGCTCTCCCTTTCCACTTTCTCCCTTTCTTGTACCAGTACTGAATGCACAATAAATTATCTCTGGTTTTAAATTGTGAGAAAATATAAATAATGAATCTATTGATTGTTTATTATTGTTATTCATTATTAATAAGATAATAAAAGATATAAAGTACTTGCTTACTTAAAAATTGCCCCACTTAGCCTCATTTGACATAGGCTCCTGACCAGGCCCTGGTTGGGATTTCTATTTTCAATTAAAATATTTTTATATGATTACGCGTTTGTGGGACAACGATATAGTAGTATATCTCATTAATACCGATCTTACATTGATATCACCACCTTAAAAATATGTAAAAACTGAGATATTGTTTATAATGAAACAAGGGTTGAAGAGTTTTTCAAGTCAAAACCAAACATCGGGTAAAAATAGGGAATTCTCAATAATTATCGGCAAACATGGATATATTTCTAAGAACTTTAAGCAGATTTTTTATTAATATTATTATTACAGTTATTATTTCAAAAAATCTCAAAGAATTTCAAAACACTTAAAATGGGGTCAAGAGGTTTTAAAAAATTTCAGTAGATTTCAATATAGATTTAACAGATTTTAAATAATTCAATAACATTTTTCGTTTTCCAACTACTTCAAAATCTTGAAACTTTTTTTAATTTTTCAGATTCCTTAAAATCACTTGAAATCTCTTGAAATCCTTTCATATTACTTTGATAACTCTGCCATTTCTTGAAAATTCTTAAATTTTTAATATTCTGGTAAAGTCCTTTGAAATTTTTTAATTAAAATCTTGAAACTCTTTTAAATTTATTTGAAATTCCTTAAAAACTCTTTAAGATCACTTGAAATTCCTCGTATACTTAAGATAATTGTTTGATTACTTAAAAATTTTGAAATTCGTTAGAATTTTTTTTTAATTCTTTTAAAATCCTTCAACATCACTTGAAATATATTAAAATAGGTTTACATTATTTAAAATCACATAAAATCACTTGAAATCCTTTTAAATTCCCTAGAATCACTTAGAATCTCTTATAATCCCCTTGAATTCATTAAAATCACTTGAAATCTCTTGAAATCCTTTCACATGTTTTGAAAACTCTGCTATTTCTGGAAAATTCTGAAATTTTTTTTATACTCTGTTAAAGTCATTTGAATTTTTTGAATATCTTTAAAAATTCCTTGAACTAATTTACAAATATCTTAAAATAAATGAAAATCCTGAAGCTCTTTTGAATACTTAATACAATTCTTTGATTACTTGAATATCTTGATATTCTTGTTAAATTTTTTAACATCACTTGAAATCTATTGAAACGGCTTTAAATTATTTAAAATCACATAAAATAACTTGAAATCCCCTTAAATTCCTAAAAATTACTTGAAATAATGTGGTCAGTCTTCATACGTTTGAAATCTTGTAAAATTTCTTGATATCTCTTGAAATTCTCTGTAATTCCTTAAAATCACGAAATTTCCTCGAAATCTATTCAAATCTTTATATCTTTAAAATCTTGTAAGATTTCTTAAAATCCTTTTAAATTCCCTAGAATCACGTCAAATTTCTTGAAATCCCTTTAAGATTCCTTAAAATCGCTTTTGAAATATTTTTGTAAATCCCTAAAGATTCTTAAATATCATTTAAAATTCTTTGAAATACCTAAAAAAAACTTTAATTTACATACTCTGAAATCTTGAAACTCCTGGGAATTATTTTGAAATTTGTTAAAAACTCCTTAAAACCACTTGTTTCAATATAATTATTACCTCTTTTTTATAATAGGATTTTTTGTCAGAAAAGGAACTAGTTAAGTAATCAAATATTGTAAGTAATCAATCCAGAATAGTTTTTTTAATCTTGATGGGGTATTGACCAGTTTTTCTACCTACTTATCAGTGAGAGCGTGACGCGCCTTATGGAGTCCTTTCCAGTTTTCTAGATTAGGATCACACTAGAACTAGGGAAAACTGGTCATCAGGACCCCATTAGGACCCTATCAAAATTTCTGCACGGACTATGTTAATTTTAATACGAATACCAGATAATAATTGTAAAGTTAATAAAATACGCTACTATATCTTTCTGTGCGTTTATAAAATTGTTAGAAATAATGTTTAAATTCTTGGCGTAAAGTTATAAAAAGACTTTCGTGCCAGGACGAGGATTGTCGGTGTCTTTAAAGCGCAGAATTCCTGAATCTAGATCGAACGACTTTTCGGTTTAAGAGGAGAAGCAGGAGGCGGTATTTGTTTAAGGATTGAATTTATACCTTCAACCCGACAGGGAAGAAAGTGATCCTCCTACATCGTGTGCCAATCCTATCGATTATGCGCATAAACTTACGGCAATACTGCGTGTTCTATTTTCATATATGGTATATACGTATGTTTTGTTGACAATTTATTCAGATCCAGATACTTATCTACGAGAAAAATCTTTGAATGATAAAAGATGGGGAAAGAGAGAATATCCGGAATGTATGGAAAGTAGAGTAAACCAGTACTTATGATACTTTTTATGTTACTCTAAAACTTTACAAGCCAACATAAATTGCTACAATCTAAATCTAAATATTAAAATCCTTTCAATATTCCACAATAAGTAGATAAATTATCTTAGATTTATTATTTCTTTATGTAACATCATAACATATAATATTCAAATAATAAAGGTCATGGACCTTTGAACAGTTACGTCAGCGTCTGACCACATTGTTCCATTTCTACTTAAGAAACTACTCAGACAGTCCCGAGAAGTTTTTCAAGTGGAAAAAGAAAATTAAAGCTGAGAGTGACCTTTATTAGGTTTCAATTTCCAAGGCTTTATATTTACTTCTGACAATTCTTGAATTTTTATTTTCATTGAAGAGTTAAAGGTGAAAGTATTATTGATTCTGTAAAAGTTATTTACAAATGCCCCGAAATTTCGAAATATGGACTGATATGGATACCAGTATAGTAAATCAAAATTACGTGTGGACAGCTTCAAAATATTTTTGAGTATATTATCTCGTAAAAGGTAAAACCATAAAAATCTAGAAACTAAATTTCACATTTACGAGAGCTTTAATGTGTAACCAAATAAAAGTGAGACCCGTATATACCGGTAGGAAAAAGAGAACGTCTAGTGTGAAACGAGCCAAAAGAGGACATTAAGATTGCGAATGGTAGGTGATCCTATTAGAGAATAGG
Organism: Synergus laeviventris; assembly: GCA_032275145.1. Classification (NCBI taxonomy): domain Eukaryota; kingdom Metazoa; phylum Arthropoda; class Insecta; order Hymenoptera; family Cynipidae; genus Synergus; species Synergus laeviventris. The sequence continues at coordinate 2,390,196 of JAUESI010000036.1, forward strand.
ATCATAAAATCATAAAATCGGCCCCCGTAAAACGTGCTACAACGATGTCACTAATACCGTTTCACGAGGATGCGCGCTAGCCACATAAATATGTAGTAAATCTCGTTTCGCGGCTCGTGGCACCCTTATGTACGTTGTATACGTTCTATGCAGACAGATTCTCTTACCGATTGCCATAATCCATTTAGCAGAATAATCCATAAGCAGAATAAAGTAAAATTTGTATATCCTATGTGTTTGTGGAAAGTCAGCTCAAATATCTGACTTTAAAGTTATTCAATTGAAAAATGTTGAGCTGATTCGTAAACTTAAAAACTCGTCAACATATTCGTAGAAATACCGATCTTTTTCTACCACATTAATTTCAAACCCAGATAATTAAGCTCTGCCATTCTGGCCGTTTAATTTTCATTTCAACGATTCTCTTTTTTAATTTTAATGGGGGCTTGATGGAATTGGACCGTCTATCCCCCGAGCTCGCGTGCACGCATTAATAGCCCGTTATCGTTGAGTAATATAATCTATGGGAAGCTGCAATAGCGCATCGCGTTCCACTATCAGCCGGCAATGCCATCCCCGTAATTATATGAAATGAACTAGACTCTTCCCCCGCGCAGCTTTCACAGCGCCCCTAATAGGAAGTGATGATTTGTGAGCGAACGTAATGCATTTTCTTGTTTTATGACTGCGGCGGCCCTATACCAAGCCGTTTTCATTTACGTTGAGTGTATTATTTCGTTCGTGGTTTTCAAAACTCAGCCATCAACAACTTCAAAGCTTGGGGAAGGGAATATCGTACTCAGATTGTAATTATGAGGTCCAAGACGAAAAAGTATACCATACATCTGCTCTTAATAAGAAACCATTTCTAGAAATTGTTTTTGAATTATTAAGAGCGTTCCTACCTTTTCGGATGAAAAAGGCATGATGAATCTTTTGCGATTTTTTTATGAAGACAGAAAAAAAAAGTCTTAATTCAAGCCCAAGATTGAACTAATTTTAAGGTGTAACAAAAAAAAGACCATTTTATCTAAAAACTAGCTGACAGTTAAGGTTTCAAAAGAAAACGCTTGTAGAACTAAAAAGAAGCCGTTTCACGGGCTTAAAAGTA
>JAUESI010000036.1:2400184-2415591 GCA_032275145.1 Synergus laeviventris
ACTAGACAAGGTATAACTAGACAGTCTGGCGCGTCTAACTAGACAGCGAGTTGGTTCATATTTTACTAGACTGTCTAGTAGCGCTAACCAGGATCCTAGTTGATCCTAGTTGGGCTAACTAGACCTTTTTTCCGTGTGTATTACTAGTAATACAGCTTTTCCTATCTTTTGTTTATTTTTCCTCTGCATTTTATAATTCGAAAGTATATTGGTGAAAATGTAAAATGTCATAAACAAATATGCTAAAAGAATAAAAGCTTAATGAAACTTTAAGAAATATAGTATTAGACGATAATCGAGTATTATTATCTACAAATTATTATTCTAAGATCGGATAAACATTTTAAGAAATCAATAATGCGATTACAAAAGGGGTCTTACTAACGACCGTATAATGAGTCACGTTTACCAAACAATATTGGGTCGTATCACCAGCTTCGCCCTTGGGGTGGTTTAAAGTTTAAAAATCCATTTTTCTCCATTACATCAGTCTGTACTAGTATTGCACAAATGAGGAGGCGTGCATTAGATGCATTTTGATGAACGGCACCCCGTGAAGAGTCTCGAGAGGCTGAAAATTAATTCCAGAGTGTCAAAGTACTCACGAGGTCGTGCGTGTGCACCTAATTCTGGGTTTGCAGAGTGGCCCATTGCGACAGAAACAAGGGCCTGTACCACATAAACCGTAGCATAATGCGTGGCTCATTGCTCGACTGTTCGACGTGGCAGCCTTTCACGCTATCGCACGAGTGCCGGATAAATAGGGAGCACGACTGTACTTTACCGAGTGTAAGTGCAGGTTGCTTATGTGGCGTGGGTGCAAATTACGCTAAGGTGTATGTACGGTCTACATTTGCCTTTTCCTCTTTGCCTCATGCATATGAAAACATGATCTTGCAATCTGTATATATGTATGTACATTGTACACATACGTATATACAACCATTTTACTCGCGCTTAAGGGTTCTGCTTTTTCGTGTTTGAGCTCTACCTCATATTGTGTGATGATCGAAGCCTAAGTGGAAAGAAGTAAAAATAATTCTCACGAGTTTCCTTATCGTAGCAGCCTTTAGTTGTCACGATGATGTCGAGAAATTTTACACCCACTTACCACCTTAATGGTCACTTTATCTGGAAAATAAATTTTTAAGTTTCAGTTAGTGCTCCAACTTTTATATTTTGTTTGCTTTGGAAAAAATCTCTTGGGACTTTGTAGACTGGTAATAAACTTTAACATTTGAAACATAGTACTCTCTCAATCTAATTTAGTAAGAATTTGACTAAGTATGGTAAATTATAGTAGTCTTACATTTGACTATATTGAATTAGGTATTTCTCCACGTTTTACTAAATAAGATAGTAAGTCCCCTATTTCCAAATTACTAATTTTAGAAGTTTTACTTACTAATTGAATTTTTCATAATGAATTGTTATTCGAACATAAGTAATATTAAACTTTTTGTGTAAATAAATATCTTATTTTTGACATATTATTTAGCTTTTCAGATTTTTTACTCTCTTTATCTGAATTAATAAAAATTTGTCTAAGTAAATTAGTAGCCTTAAATTTGACTATTGAATTAGTCATTTCTCCACTTTCTACCAAAGGAAATAGTAAGTCACCTATTGGGAGTTTCACTTATTAATTGAATTGTTCACAATGAATTGTTCTTTGGAAATCAGTAATCTTAAACTTTTTCTATATATTTGTTATATTATTTAGCTTTTGTAGTTTATTTAACACATTATAGAATATTTCCTAGAATTTGGAAATTAAAAAACAATCCAGTTATTCTATTCGATTTTAATAGATATTGTCGATTTTTTAAGTTTTTTCTGGAATTTTATTGTTATTTTTAAGAATTATAATGCAGTAACAATTTTTTAGAGGAATTTTAAGGGGTTTCTAGTAATTTTAAGAAATATTCAGAGGTTTAAGCAAATCTGAAAGATTAACGGGGAAGTTTTTTAAATTTCATGAGATTTTTAAGACTTTTAGAGATCTTGATAGATTTTTAAGGGATTTTAACAAACTTTAGGTGATTTTAAAGTTCCTTGTGGAATATTAAGCGATTTATAAAGATTCTTTATGACTTTTAAAAGATTTTACGAACTTTTAAGAGAAATAAAAAAATATTGTCATATTTTGAAGTTTTTCATGGCATTTTATTATGGGATATTAAATTATTTACATGTTTTTCAAGATATTTTATAGACTTTTAAGATATTTTAAGGAATTATAATGAATTAACAATTTTTTAAATGGAATTTTAAGGAGTTTATAGTAATTGAAAGAAATTTTAAGGGGTTTTAAGAGAATTTAAAAGATTATCGGGGAATTTTACAGATTTTGACAAATTTTTAAGGGTTTTTAACGAATTCTCTAAAATTGAATCACTGGAATTTCACTGATTTCCAGTTGATTTTGCACTGATTGAAATCATGAGAAAAGAGTCACTAGGAATCAGTGAAATTTCATTAAGTTTTCACTAATTCAAGCTTATAGAGTAAACAAATTAAAAATTTTAAGGGATCTAAACATTTTTAAGATATTTTATTGAATAGTCTGTTACTAATTCATTTATTAACTTTTTACTAATTTACAGTAAACGTCGACTTAATCAGTAAAATTTAACTAATTCAGATTGTTCCTGCGTAAAAAGTATTTCTTATTTCTTTAGAATATATTTAAGATCAACACTGTCGTCGAAATTTATACTTTATAGGAATTCGCTTCGTTGGACAGATAGAGCTATCTGCACGTAACCTTATCTATATCAGGTTAACATTGCTAGGGATCAACGGTCTCTCTGCAGAGGTGGAAACGAGAGTTCAACGAACCATCGCTACCACCAATGTTCATTCAAAAAATTCATGTTAGATCTCTTCGAAAGTTCAAGTTCAAGCCGAGGCGACAAAAAAAGTTATAAATTATTTTTAAAAAACCATTTATTATTTTTTGATATTTCATAATTGATTATGTGTATCTTTTCCAGTTGTATTTTTCAACTTTTTAGACTTTTCTCATTTTTAAACAATAGTTTTTACAATAAATATTAATAATTATTCATTTTCACTACCCTAGATATATGCAGCTTTCTTTTACGAATCCATAGTGATACCAAAAACTCATTTTTCATAAAAATGTCACTTATGTATCTTTTTAGTTTGTATGGCATAATTGAAAGACATTTTTGTAAATTAAAGCTGGATAAAAAAGTTCTAAATGTACTCCCGATAATAAGCATGGAATTCAGAAGAATTCACAATTAGTAAAAAAAAAGAGCCGAAGCATATTAAAAAGAATTCAAAAGTATATATATATATGAAGTAGAGTAAAATACATAAGAAATCTATTCAGATGTGTGAATATGCAAATTATATTAACTCTATAGGGGCGTATATATTTTAATTGAATAGAATTGAAATTCCAAAAAGATATCCTACTTATGATGGCAATTTAGGCAGACGAAAAAATCGCGCATTCAAAAGAATAAAATAATCCTCACTTTTTCGCTGAAAAGTCTGAAAATATAAATATTTCTCTATTCAACCAGAATTCAACTCTTGTCAAAATTGGGCTCTTTCATTGATTGAAAGAGATTTATAGATGAACTTGAAGCTTTACATAGAGATCTACTGCTAAAACCTTAATTAAAGTAAGGGACTCATTAACTGAAACGCCCTTCGGTAAATCCTAGATCTAGAAAGATCGACCTCCATTAAGGCAGATGGTACATGCATCCCCTCATAAAAAAGCAAACCGGTGGACTTTTACCACGAGGAAATAAAACGGGCTCTCTGCTTTCGGTAATAAAAACACGATGAAAAAGAGTAGACTGTCAATTTACTGGACCCAATGCTCATCGGGACGCTAGCACTTCTGCCGGTCTGTTATTGTCGGTATTTGCACTGCAACGTGCTTGACGGGCGTGGAGTATGTAGCCACTTTAATTAATTAACCTACCCTCTAGGAGGAAAAACGCGTAATCTCCTCTCGGGGTCTGCGAAACGCGAGCAGTTTGAATCCAAAAAGGGACCAAAAATGAAGAAACTTGCAAATCTCGCTAGTGTCAAAGCTAGTCCACTATAATATAAACTACAGTAATACCGCTGGGATAACTGATATATTAATTTTCCCCCAGAAAATTAGACATTTATATCAACTCGAGGGGTGCTTTATTTCGGTTTTTACGAGCCACTAAAAATAAGCTTGAATGCTTTCAAGTGATTAAGATAAGTATCTTAATGTTCTTATTAAATAAGGCACCATTATTCACTATAACATGACTTCATATTTTATAAGTTCAAATGTCAAGTTTCTTTCTTATCAGTTCATATTATATTAATATTGTTAATAAATCCCAAGATTACGGGTTCTTGTGTTGCTGTAATTTACCTAGTGAGTTATTTTTCATTTTAATTTCATTACTATACTGTAGCGGGTCTTGCAATGCTAGGGAAAAAGAAGCCCTTCTAAATTTGATTAGATTAATTTTTCTTTTCAAGCTTTTTATTTCTTCTTATGCATTAACTGCATTGCTCCCAACTCTGATTCCACTGCGCGATTTTCGAGGTGATTTTCTAAAACAATTTGACGCAAACAAGTTTTCGTTAGATCTCTAACTAAAAGGATCCAACGAGTAATTAGTTTCAATGCTGTTTTGCTTGAACAGATGGTCTATCGTGATGAAAGAGCAACTTTAAACGAGATGTAATCTATATGTTTTGCTTAATTAAATTTTCTCTAAAAACTATTCCGAACATTTACATAAGGATTCCTATTTCCTATCAGTTTCTGTAGATAAATTTATTGAAAGTATATATAATATTACCATAGAAACGCAAGGATTCAACATTGTCCTATTTTGAAATAGTTTTAACCGCCGACCGATTTTACATCAGAAACGATTCTGCCGAGAAGTTACTATACATTTCAGATAACATCGATCATCTTTGTTTGGAAGGTGTGAAGAGTAAAATGAATTTAGATGTCTCGAGAGAATGAAATTTAATAGGGTATTACTAGGATAACCAGGATAACTAGGTTCCAAGCAATGAATTTCATTTAATGCCTCGCCGGGGTACATACGTGAACTCGTAAAACATTCCTACATTCGAGCTGAGTAAATTGCTCTATTTACTTTACCGATTGCAAACACTTTCGCTCTGTTGTTAGTTTCACCACAAAAGAGAAAATTGAACCGGAAAGGCGACTATAAATACAAATCAAGATTTTGAAATGTGTCTATTAGGACGAGGAAAAACGATATTTTCTTTTAAATTCTTACTTTAGGGATTTCTCATCGCTTACCCAAATTTCTATCTTCCAATTAGCTCTCAATTGACTAAAAACATCTAAAAATACTGATTAATTAAAACATATTATTACCACTTGCTTCGCAGTTCGCCCAGTTCATGTCAATCTTCTTGCTCATTAACCCGGACACCAAATTTAATTTGAAACCATTCATTCCGAATATAACCCTCTGAAGAAGGAAACAGCATATTGATCCTGTCAGCTGTTGGAGTCATTATCTTATCTCTTCACTAACCGATCTTGATTTCAACTATATCGAGAAGACACGTGCCATAGAAAATATTATCTTTCTGAACACGAGAGAATTCTCGAAACGACGGGAGCAAATAGGAAAGACGCAAGAGAGTCCCCTTTTGTAAAAGCCAGTTGGCCTCAAAGTTTGAGAAGCTGATGACAGGGAGATATACGAAAAGGGGATGAGTGAGTGGAAGAAGGCCGGTGCAAAGAACAGAAGATAAACTCTGAATTTGGCGTTATCGGCTTTCGCGAACCTTCCCTTAACTGACATTAACAGCAGCCAGAAAGACAGTGTCGAGGGGTTCGCAAAGGGTGAGAAACCGCGAGGTGTAAGTGCCAATCGATAGGGTCGAGACGAAATGCATCATGGTCATCGACCTTTCGCAGCATCTGTTGCCACTTGAATGGCTCGCCACGATAACTCACGACATTTGACTCCCATTAAATTTGGTGCGATCCGGAAGTCGTAACTGTCGACTCGGCGATGAAGGTCGGCAAACTAAGGTGGAGTTAGTATGAACTTATATAATATCTATATCATGTGCGAAACCACGTCGAACGGTATTTGAATACCAAAATCACCATCGAGGGAGCGAGCACGTTCCTTGAAATTTATCGTTTGCAGACGAAATTGAAAAATTTGCGGATTCATTTCATTAATGCGTGATTGTCAAATTGAACGTAAAACGTATCGTTTAGCACAACATTTTGTAGTATTTGGTAAAACCAATACCAATAATTAATTTCAAGTTTCAAGTGGAAGTTAATATGAGAAAGCAGATGCAGTTGTAGATGAAACTAACGAGCCTTCCGTCTGGAGGTTGTCACAATATTTGTTTTTAAAACTTTTCAGATCCTTTAACGAGTTCAAGTTGTCTTATGCGAGCTGCAATGAAAGTCGTAGAGAAAGAGACGAGTACGAAGTTTTAAAAAGAGAAATTATGTAAAATTCTCAGAAATTTTTAGGACGATGTTTTGTTAGTTTCCAACTGCAAATCTCCAGTTTCTTGATGTCGCTTCATCAAAGAGAAATCTATGTATGAATCATACATCTTTCATCTCAGACTGTACACATATAAAAGTGTAATGACAGATTGAATTAGTCTGGCTATTGTGAAATTTGAGTAACAATCGAGCCAGAGAATGGTTGACGTTTAGGTTATTAATATTCATTGCACTGATTTGTTAATAAAGGAAACTTCACCGATTTTATCACACGACTGTTAGAGTTTCCAGGAACACTATTTAGGTCTTATAATTATAAGTACTCTCTCAATCTGAATTAGTTAAATTTTAATAATTAATAGTAGTTTCAGACTAATTCAAATGGTGCGAAGTCGCGTTTACTCTATTATAAAAAGACCATACTAATGAAATATCGAAATTTCATGAAGCAAAATCAAGAAAATCTCGATAAATTATTATTTTTTTAAAAATTCATACATAATATTTGTAAACTCTATCTCGAACCTGAGGATATATGTCTTTTAGATAAAAAATTTTAATGTAAATATAACTTCCAGTCATAATATTTTCCACAGTAAAAGTTTTAAAGCAGTTTATAAGAACTGCTTGCATAACACACGTGTACAAGAAATATGGAATTTTGTCATGTTTACTTTTACGAATTTTTAGTGTCTGCTGGTTGATCTCTACATCATGAATCTATATACTAGCATTTTCACATTAATTACTTCACTTCGAGATATTTGAAATTTTCTTTCCATTTCTTTTTTAAGATTGGATATAAAAATCTCCGATGAGAATGTAAAAAGGACTCCCTTGCCGAGTTCAGTAATTGTAATTTTCCGTCAGGGAAAAAAATCCAATTTCTCTCTAAGCAACTACATTGTTTGCAGCTGGAATTTTTCTATTTAAGTAATTCATTTTTTCTCCTGTTAAAAATAAAATCAGAGAATGCATTGCGTCTAATGTTCATTTTTTGTCGTGTAATTGAAATCGTTTACTTTTGATAAAAGTTTTTTTTTTACCTGAAGAGAAATATACAGGAAAAGGGACAATAAGAAAATCGGAAAATATATCCAGATTCCAAAGAGGAATGAAATTCATGAAATAAAGGTGATTAAAGTTAACAAATTCATCTCATACTGCTGTGTAGAGCACAAAATCCAATTACATTTCGACATACTGGGGTGAAATAATATTCATGCCTTGGAAAGACATATATTCACAGAGGAAGTATTTTTATCAACTTCTGGCATGGCCCACTTGAAAGTTCTCAAGATTCGTTTGTTCTTGAAGAATGAGTCGTTGAAATTCAATATTAGGTTGTAATTAATGTGGCTATTGAAAATTGATGCATATATAATTTTATAATTTTACAATACTTTAGATTGATATACTTAAGATCTAGAGATCTTACGTAATATCTTGATTTTTTTCGTAACTCTTCAAAATTCTTTCAAAACCTTAAAATTTATTGACACTGATGTAATAAAAACAAATACCATTTTCTTTTTATTCTCTCCTAATATTTTTAACCGCCGTACCTACTTTATCATTACTAATAAATAATGTGTTCCAAACAAAAAATATATTCTATAACATTTTAAAATATCAGATTTCTCACCATGCATAATGATTAAATCTCTTGGGAGAAATATTGTAGGGGGGGGGGGGGGAGCGAGCAGTGAAAATAAGGCAGTTTTTGAATAATGTAGAATCTTCTAAGAAATTCAAGACAATTTCTGTGCATTTCATGTGTTTCAAAGGTGTTTATTTTTCAGCCTCTTCCAGAATAACTTTTGCAAAAGACTATGGTGCAATCCCATTTCAAAAAGTCTGTGGAACTTATTTCAGAAATCAAGACCCGTCGTAATTTTTTATCCTATGGCCCTCGGACTCATTTCGGTTGTAGTTCTTGCCATTATGTGCCTTGAGATTCCCTTTCCTTTTTCCGTCAACTGTATAGTACCTAACCACGGACTTTCAGTTCCTCTTTCTCCTTTTCCTCTTCATCACTGCTTTGAGTTTCTTCGTTTCCACGCCAAAAGAGAAGTTTTCCGGCGGTGTGGGCGATCTTTTGGGTTAATCAGGCACCGCCGTGCTAGACGTCTCGAGTTGAGCTTGAGAACAGCAAGGGATGAAATGCTGTGGGAGTGAGAAAGGGGTTATGTAGGAGGGGAGGAAGAAGCACGGGATGAACAAGGGTGAAAAGGAATGGCTTGAGAAAAGTAAGGGGCAAGAGGATGATACATAGGTCACGTAGTCGACTTGCGAGATTCAGGAGGTTGAAGCCTATATATAAAGAAGAAAATAAAAGCTATCTCGATCAACTAAATAAAACCCATGAAACTGTATTAAACTCAATCGAATTAGTCATTTTATCTTTATTTTTCTCCATCACGCTCTTTTACTCTGTGTCAACCGATCCATTTATATGCGATGATCCAATTTGTATACTTAAATTAATTCACACAATAAATATAGTAAAATTAGCAATCGGGTAAGCATTAAATCTTTATTAAATCGACTGAAACTAGAATAATCAATAAAACTGTCTTTAATAATTATCATCAATCACTTATATCAGATCACTTTATTTTGAATTTGTAGGTTTCACGTTCGGAAAAAAGCTTATTAATATTTTAAAACATCAATTTTACTGACTTTCGCTTTAAAAAATTCATTATAAAACCAATTCCCTGAAATACATCGCGAAATATAATCAAACTCATTTATATTTAATTATATCTCGGGTAATTTTTTTTAATTCTATAAATTCTTTAAAATAGGACCCTTTAGACATTTTTGATTGAGCTTTTCTGAGGCGGACATCCTTTGAAAAAATTTAAAGCATGTATTTAACTTGTCCAGGACGAATGTGCTCCTTAGATTGGAGGGTAGAGTAAATTTTAAGCCATCACTCGTCCATTGGTGCCAGGATCAGGACGTTCTCGAAAGTTGGTGACCTTTGATGGATCACTGTGCGCCTATGCGCTTCGCAGCAGTCGTTTATTTATATATATATATTTTTTTTCAATAGCTAACCAACCTCGCGTGTGATTCGTTTTTCGCTTCGGGACAATTGCACCCACCCCTCACACAAATAACGGCCTCTCGTACTATGATGTATAACGTGCCAAAGAAGGGTGGCAGCGCGATGCGTTAATCGCGCTCCGACGATTTTGTTATTTACCAAGTCCTCGTTTTGTCATCTCCCCTCATATCAGCAGAAATTCGATTTCTTCCGCGTTGACGATTGATAAACTCTTCGTAAGTATACTATGTGAGAAACAAATGGCCCGCGGGTCGAAGGGTGCAATTTGCCGGAGGATCGGACACATTCATATAGGACAAAAAAACGTGACCATTCTCGCACTCTTGGTTATTTATGACGAGGAGACTTCCTTCCTCGACCCGAAATTGACAGTCGATATTCCACGACCACTTTAGCACATAATGGTCCATAGAGAAAATGAGATCATTGCAGTTTTTCCAGGTGGGCGGTTCTCAAGATTTATAATTCGAAATTGAAGATACCACCTATTCTGCCGTACAATCTAAAAAGACAAAGTCCAATCTCACGCGAAGAATTGCGAAAATCGAGAATAACTGTATATGCCCAAAGAACTGTAATAGGAATAGAATTTTGAAGTCTATAAGAAAAATAATGTGCTCTTTTCATATTTTGCAGTGAAAATGTATTTTTTAAAACAATTTCTGAGAAAATGGACTTGCGTGTTTTTGCTTGTCGCAAAAACTCAAAAATGTAAGGCAAAAGCGAGGACACAAGGAACAAAAAATCACTTGTGTCAGGGTCTTTGTTTTATAGCTTATTCAGAATATCCTAATGAAAATAAACGTGCTGAAATAAAGTAAAATTAAAAATTAGGTAGAGTAACAAAATATTATCTATTAAATAAATAATAATTTTTTTAATAAAGTCGACTGGCTTCTTTGTTAACATACATGTATAATTGTATTTACGTGTCGAATTTTAAAAAACACTTCAAATATTATGGTATTTTATTTCTTCTTTCCAAACAGATGTTTTAACTTCAGTTTCATAAGATTATTAGTTACATCATATGAATTTTAAAAACTTAACCCATTTTTAATATACTTTTTTTTTAATTTCAGTTTTATATGAATAACAGTTACATAATACGAACTTAAAATTTAACCAATTTTCCAAAAATAATATATATTTATAAAAAATGTTTCCTTACATTTTATAAACTAAATAATGACTACATGTGTTTCTGTGTTTTCAAAATTAATTACGTTTACAGTAGTATTGGTGTTTAATTGTGGTTTTGTTTTCTAAAAAAATACCGCATTTATCGTTATACAGTATTATTTGAAATAACCGATTAATTCATTATTAAAATGATTCTTAATTTTTTTTATAAGGCCAAATCTACTGTTTTCTTTAAACCGCGTGTAGTATAAGTTATATAGATGACAGTAAACATCTTTCATTAAAATTAAAAAAAATTAAAACAAATGCGAATCGTTGCCTACGTACTTTGCGTAAAAAATATGAATTAATTTTAATCTAATTTTCCTCTCTAAAAAAATTAGTTTTCCCTTCTTTTTAAATTTTATTTTATGATACTTTATAAACTATTTTTATATAAACTAATATATATATATATCAGTTTATAAGTTTCAAAATTCAAGTACTCTGAGTACTCATAAGTTACCCATAAAAATTTGATTTATTTTTTATATGAGAGATAGCAACAAAGTTGCGGTATTAACAAAAATATTATGCAACTTACAATATCTATTTCCAAATATGAAACCAAACGTTTTATAGAAATATCAGTTACATGATATAAATCTTAAAAACTCAACCAATTTTCCTAAAAAAATATATATTTATAACAAATTTTTTAAATAATAATTATTAGATTGTTTTCAGAATTAGCTACGTTTACAATAGTATGGATCTTTAATTGTGGTTTAGATTTTTTAAAAAACCATCGCATTTATTAATTCGTCATAATAAATTTCGAGTTTAAACTCGTGATAAAAGGATGATTAACGAAACCATTTCAAATGAGCGTAAGGAATTTCCTATTGACAAGTATAAATTTTCGAAAGTCACAATTGATACCTAACTGACCAATAAGGAATCGGATCCACACATTTAGCATTTCGTAAAGGATAAACATATAAATTCAAAGATATTGAAATATCCGGAAATGCGTGGACTCAACTTTTATTGGTCATAACAAGCGTAAAATTAAAAAAAAAACAGGAATAATCTCCACGTGCCAGAGATTGTTCCTTTAACTGCCTTAATAACACACACACACACACACATACACACAAATAATCATAGTTTTATTTACACTATCGAATTTTATGTATGGTATTATTATGCGCTTAGAAGTAGATAGTCATCTCTCAGTTTTAACGATCACATGGAGGGGTATTTAAATGCAGGAATTGCTTTCTGGAAATTCATCAACCAAGAAATATTGTATATCCACATCGAAAAGTGTCCTTTACCTCAAAAAAATGAAGACCGTTTTTGTAACTTTCATCTTTATCTTTGCAGTTCTCTTCAATTCTTTTGGTGCGTATAATACTTAATAATTAAATGTTAATAAATACGTCTCAAAAACATGTCAAAAATACAATATGCTTTGAAGTTGTATCAATTTTTTAAAATTACAATTAACTATAATTTTCTTATTTTTCAATCAAATGCATTAATCTTATGCGTCAATCGATTCGTCTTGACAGAAGGAATTTTTCTTAAATTTACATTAGCTGTGAATCTTTATTATTTGAGAACTTATAGTCGACACAAATACATAGTCTTGACACCATAAGTTGCCAATTTTTATTAATTGAAAACTATCAGTTGAAAAATCAATTTTACAAAAATTATAAATATTCATACAAATTTTTAAATTCAATATTTTTAAAAATCCTTTCGCAGGTTTTGAGATATTGGTTGTTCAAGTAATAAGCTCTTAAAATTTCATCAATTTATCTATATCTGTCTAAAAGTTATAGTGATACAAAGAAGCAGTAGATACAAACATACATACATATATATATATATATATATATATATATTTATATATATACATCCGAAACATAGCTTAGAATAATGCATTAGACATTTATCAATTGACAAATTTATAATTAAACCATTTTTAAAATATGGGATAATTGCTCGCCAAAAAAGCTCCATGAGGAAGCAAAAATCCAAAATCGAACGCAACATTTGCAAAAAGCCAGTTTTTGACACATCAATTACTTTCCAGTAATTGTGTTAATTTTATTCTTGTTTAACTTATATCTTTATAATAAATTTATTATAATTTACATTTTAAGACTTTATATCACACATATATGGGTTCCAAATTATAAGTAATCATAAAATAATGTTTAAATATAAAGTAATAATAGAACTACATGAAATTGTGCAGACAGGCCTGATATTTTGTGATAATTTAGATATATGTATTTTAATATCACTGATTTATTAATGACTCTCCATATCGTTGTTTTACAGAATTAAGTAAACAAGAAGAAGATGATCCTGACACGACACAGAATAACAGAAATGGTGGTCCTAGAAATAATCAACTGTCAAATGGTCATCAAAATGGTCATCATTTACCAAACCGTCCTCCAGGCAATTTACGTGTCGAAATTCCACCATATCAGAATACAATGCCACCACCACCTCCGAGACATCATCATCATAATACTAATCCATTTTCGAATGCCAGACGACCACCAGGGCAATAAGGTCAAAATTCTGATTTTGTAGTCAGTTTTAAGTGTTTTAACTGTTTCTAGTATTTGGTTATTCATTAGATCTCATTGCACCCTCGAAACTCTAACATGACTAGTTTGAGCTGTTTTTTATTAGAAATAATGAAATGTGTAATCGTGTCTAAATGCAATATTTAAAAAAATAAATGGACTATTTATTGGTTCTAACTTCCTATGTATTACATTATTTCAAAACTTAGCTCCTAATAAGTGATGAGCAATAATCTTTTTCAGGAAAAATAGCCATAATCGACGGAAAAACTATATCTTTTGACCATAAAAAGAAATATATAAATGCGGAAAGTCTACTGATTTTAAGAGTACTTTTTTTTATTAATAAAATGCAAATTTCATAGTTTCCTCTGCAATATATGTTAAAATCTATTTAAATTGTTTCTTTACTCATTTGACAATAAATTTCTTTAAGATTGGATAGTGTTTCCTAACATGGTACGAGAAGTTAAAGTTGGAACAATAAAGCTATGGGAACATTTGGGGGTTTCTCATAAGGTATAAAAATATAATAATCAAAATAAAATGAATGTGTATAATTTGGCTAAAGTATGAATCTTATCCCGGATATTAGATGGTTTTCAGAATTATAACTACCTTTACTATAGTATGGATGTTTAATTGTTGTTTCGATTCGTAAAAAAACTATCGCATTTATAGTATATTGAACAGAACTTATTCGGAAAACTGGTAAATTCATTATTAAATAAATTTATGAATTCGTGATAATAAATTTCGAGTTTAAGACCATGTGATACTATGGCGGCAGGGTCAATCTCGGATCCAGATAACACAAGTATTTCTCCGGAAAAATAAATATTTCCAAAAAATTGATTCAGGGAAGTTACACTCAGAAAAATATTTGTTTGAATTAAACAAATTATCACTTTGATATGGGGTCAAACAAATGTTTGTTTGATCCAAATAAATTCTTTATTTGTTTTTTTTTATTTCATTTGAATAAAATTTTATTTAATTTAAATAAATATTTTGTTTACATCAAACAATATTTTTTTGAATCAGTTATATATTTGTTTAAATTATGTAAATAATAATTTTGATTGAAAATATATTTGTTTCCTTTTATCACATAACTGTTTGAAGAAAAAATCTCAAGGACGCCGCGCTGTTTCAAACAATTAAAAAATATTCTTATGTTCCGCGGATAGAGTCTACTTTTAACATTAATATTAGTGAATATTATTTTTATTATTATTTAAACAAATACTTAAATTTATATATAGCAATATACTTGGGCTGCACCAACCATATATATGGTTGCCCCATATTTTTCCATTTACTATAGCTGGCCGAACCATATCTAGGGTTGAGCTAACCACAATGTTCTCTCCGTGTGCCAATCGGAAATTCCTTGCACTGATTTGAATATTTTTTGTTAATCATCCTTTTATCGTCCGATCTTTTTCAACTGTTTTCACCTTTTTCACGGCGTTCCATGTTTTATGTTTTATTTGTTCCGTAAATTTTATATGAAAACTTTTATAATAAAATTATAATTGAACGAATAGCTGTTAGTTTTAAATTGAAATCCCTCATCTAAAAATCAACCAAAGAGAGTGATAAAAGGAAACAAATATATTTTCCAATCAAAATTATTATTTACATAATTTAAACAAATGTATAACTGCTATTCTCTATACATAATATAAAATGTATTTATGTTTTAAAATATACAAAAGTTTTATGAAGGTCAGAGCACCAAGTAACTTGACCCGACCCTGACTATCCGATATATCTAGGTAGAGATTTTGTTTTACGTTCTAAGCGATCGGTAGCCACGTGGCTAAACGCTTATATAGTCACGCGGCGTGTTAGGTAGTGAAAAAAAGGGTTCGAAACCCATTAGGATATTTTTAAGAACGAGCGGTTTATACATATAAGATAAAGTATAAGTTATACCTGTGTTTAGGTACAACAAGAAAGTGAAATGGCTGAGCTGACCATATCAAATGGATGGCTCATCCAATAACAAAAACATCCTATAACATTAAGATAATTATAGATAAATTGATGAAATAAACAGGGGTTATTTGCACAATCAATATATTTT
>JAUESI010000036.1:2433904-2448180 GCA_032275145.1 Synergus laeviventris
TTTTAAATACCTCAATGTTAGATTAATTTTAATAAATTTAATAAATTTCATAACATTTAAAAGATTTTGCGAAATTTTAAGAGATCTAAAAATTTTTTCATGGAATTTATGGGGTTTCTTGTAATTGTAAGTGATTTCATCAGATTTTTAGGCATTTTACATATTTTGACTAAATCTTCAGTAATTCCAACAATTAAAAAATATTTTTATGAGTTAGAAAAGATTTTGCGAAATTTGAAGGGGTTTCTTGTAATTTTAAGAAATTTTCAGGCGTTTTAAAGGAATTAAAAAAATTATCGGGGAATTTTAATAAAAATTCATGAGATTTTTTAGAAATTGTAGAGATTTTAACAAATTTTTAGGAGATTTTATCGAACTTTAATTATGTGACTTCAAAGTTCTTCATGGAATTTTAAGTATTAAGTATAAAGATTCTTATGACTTTTAAAAGGTTTTACAAAATTTGAAGAGATTTAGATGATTTTAAATTTCCTCGCGGAATTTTAAGCAATTCAAAAAGATTTTAAGAAATTTTCAGGGGTTTTAAAGGAATTAAAAAAATTATCGGGGAATTTTAATAAATTTCATGATATTTTCAGTAATTTTAAAGATTTTAACGAACTTTAGGTGATTTAAAATTTCCTCGCTGAATTGTACTTAAGCGATTTAAAAAGATTCTTATGACTTTTAAAAGCTTTACGAAATTTGAAGAGATCTAAAAAAGTTTTCATGGTATTTTAAGGGGTTTCTTGTAAAACCACGTGGACAAGGATTTCAGACCCGCCTCCCCTATACAATCTATCAGGGCCTTTTACCGATCTCCACCCCTAAACAAACCATGTCACATGTGGCTTATGCAAACTCCCTAAAATATAAATGCGATGTGATGTTTGTTAAAAGGGAAATTATGAAACCGATAGTTTAATATTCTTAATATCCTTTAGTAAAGAGAAACACATCATTCAATAATATTTACTTTACCTTTAGGAACTTAAATTTTTACAATGAATTTAAATTAATTAAACTGGAGGGAGGGGTGTCGTAGTATAATTATAGTTGGTTATTGAGGAGAGGAGAAGAGCACAGTTTCATACTGTTCTTTTTCCAGTGAAAAATCATTAGAAAATTATATAAAAATCTATTGATCACTGACTCTTATCTTAATGCCCCAGAGCTATTGAAATTCGCGGGTACTTGGGGTTTCAGCACGTGGTCTTTCGAGTAGAGCCCGAATAAACCAAGGTAATGAAGGATTAACAGGCAGCTCCTCGCTGTTTGAGAAGCACTAGGAGAGTCACTAGGGACTGATCGATCTCCTCTGGGATAACCAAGTTGAACAAGAGCGGGACTTTTCGAACAGGGAGTCTCAATCCCGGCGGGATCTGAACCCGTGAGAGTGAGAAACCGGGTTAAATGCAGATACGCACCCTTCCCATCTCCCTACGCGCCTTTGAAATAATGGCCTTTTCACATCGCTTCAGCCTCAATCGATCGATGACCAACTACGAGGGTTCGCTGAAAATTGATATCTTTGCGGTACTTAATCTCCATGAGAGTAATTACACGGACATAGTCACGATAAATGTTTTTTAGCCGTATTAATTCTGATGATATTCATTCTGATGGCCTTATTTCTGTTGGGAAGCAATAAAATTGATAGGAGATGCCATTTATTTCATTGAGTTAGGAAAACGAGTTTGCTTATCTCTACAAACGTTTTACGGGATGGAATAAAATTAGATTAAAGGTTCTCTCTCGTTCCTGAAAATGTAAACACGAGTTTTCTCATCAATTGTTTAAGTGGTGTAATTCTCTCGTTAGAGTCGAAAACAATTGGTATATATTTTTATTCTTTCCAGATCACGCGCTACATCTTGGAAGTAAAAAGATAGAAAGTCTATACATTTGAATTTCTCTTTTTTAATAGACAATAACCGTATTAATTACTTAGTCAATTACGTTAAATTATAGGTATGTAATAAGTAATAATAAAAATGTGCAGAATATTTTTTTTAATCTGGCTTATTATCCAATATTTTCTAAAGGTTTTCAGGGGAATTAAATAAATTAAAAATATACATTACGAAATTCAAAACAATGTAATATTCATAATTTGAGAAGACACTGCAATTAAATAAATTGGAAATATATTCTACTTTACGGAATTAAAAGCAATTTAATATAGATATTTCCTGAATGAAGTGGAAGGAACTAAATAAATTAAAAATATATTCTATTTACGGAACAGAAAACTCTTCCGTGAAATGTTGCTGCCGCTATGGGAACTGAAGGGAATTACATTTCTGGAAATTCTTTTACCCCTGCGGATAAGAGCTTGGTGGAAAAATCAGTTTTTAAATAAGAGAAAAAAAGGTCACTTTTATTGTTTTTGCTAGAATAGTAATTGGAAGAATGAAATCTCCTTTTTTAAAATAAATGAAAGTCTTCTACTATAATATATCATTTATTTTGATTGTACAAATACACCGGAGAAGTTCGAGCTCGGTTTGAGTTGTGTCTCGTTCGGAAGCTAATAAGTATCTAACTGTTTTGTAAAGTTTAAGTACACTGTTAACCTAGTGCCATTAAATTATTTAGAAAAGGTCGGAGACTAAAACCTTAAGTAGAGTGATAAAAGTATACCTGAGCAATAAAGGCATAGAACTCTAAATTGGAATACTGCTTACAACTTAGTCGGGGATTAAAGTTATAAAGGTGAAAATATATAGAAACAGAAGACGGTTGAAAAAATAAATTCTTATTAACTTATCAAACTTAATTGTTACCACGTAACATTTATGTTGAACTCGAAAAATTCCTACTTTCCTATCCATATCTATCCTTTGTATATAATCGTGTCAATCTTTTTCTATCTCTCTTAAAGTATATGGTCAAGTCTATCCATTTAAATATTTACCTTATATCCATATCTATTCTTAAATTTAATCATTTCTATCCTTTTATACCCTTTTTACAATCTACTAGAAAGCCTATCCTTTATCTAATTATCTCTATCCTTTTTTATGCTTTTTACAGTATATTAGAAAGCCTATCGTTTTCAATCCATACAATTTTATCCATGTCCATCCTCATAAAATAATGTCAATCCTTCTCTATCTCTCTTGAAGTATATACTACCAAGTCTATCCAATTCAATATCTACCTTTCTATCCATATCTATCCTTAATCTATTCATTTCTATCTTTTTTTATCTCTCTTGAAGTGTATTACCAATTCTATCCATTTCTATCCTTATTCTAATCATCTGTTTCCTTTTCTATCCTTTTTAAAATTTACTAGACAGCCCTTCCTTTTCAATCCATGTCTATCCTTTGACTAATTATTCGAAACCTTACCTATCACTTTTACAGTATAATTCCACGCTTATCCTTTTCAATCTCTATCATTCTATCCATATCTATCCTTGTATAATCATTTAAATCTTTTTCTATCTCTCTTGAAGTATACTACCAAGTCTATTCTATCCTTCTTGAATCAATTCGATCCTTTTCTATCTCTCTTGAAGGTCATTACCAAGTCTATCCTTTTCAATGCATACAATTTTATCCATGTCTATTCTTATATAATAATTTCAATTCTTTTCTATTTCTCTTGAAGTATACATACTACTAAGTCTATCCATTTCAATCTTTATCTTTCTATCCATTTCTATATATCCCTGTAGAACCATTTAAATCTTTTTATATCACATATATTTTTCTATTTCTATCTGCTTAATCATTTCAACGCCGTTGTGTCTCTTTTCGCAATTTACATTTCTTTTAAAATTTTAAATCATGAAACTTATGCATTTTAATTATAATTATAACTAATATCTATGAGATAGAGAAGAGCGAATTGAAACAGATCCGTTTTAAATAAAAAATTAAAGATTAAAAGAGTAGAACCATATTAGTGAAAGAAACTATAAAATAAACAGACGTATTATACGAGGAATAGGATAAGATAGAGACAAAAAAGGGTTCTAATAGAGATAGGTTAGTGATCATACTGACGAAGAGATTGAAAGGAATAGAGATGGATAGATGAGATATGAAAGAGGAAATTGAAGATATATAGGTTATAGATATAACAGAGATTGAAAAAGATACAGTTGAATAAGCAATGGATAGGAAGGCTATCCATTTTAATTTTTTTCAATCCTCAGGATTGAAATAGAACGGAAAAATGGATCCAAATGTATCCTTCACTATCCATATCAAACAACTTCTATCTCTTTTTTAATCTACAATAACCTCTTCCCTTTAGAATCTTCGCTTTTTTATCTTTCTGTATCCTTCGTTTATCCTTGTCCATCATTGCCTATCCTCCATCTATATCCATGCCAATCTTTCTTTGTTCTTGGTCTATCCAAATCAATCTTTTTCTTTCCCTCATGCAATCAACTGCCGCGCCTATCTTTTTTGATACCTACTTTCCTATCCATATCTATCCTTAAATTTACTCACCTCTATCCTTTTATATCCTTTCTACAGTCTACTACTATAGGTTATAGATATAACAGAGATTGAAAAAGATAGAGTTAAATAAGCAATGGATAGATTGGGATGGAGCTTTTTTGAATGAGTGATATTATATTATATTATGATATATTATGCATGTTCAAAATTCAAAAGTTAGTAAGTTTAAATTTTTCAATTTGCGATATTTTCCTTTAAGTAATGCTATATAGGAGTTTTAGGATACGATTCATTTTCACTAAACTATTTGTCCATGTATGTTCCTTAGAATTTAATTTATTAAATACATGATCAATTAAAGTGGAACGAGACATTCCTTTTTTTACAACTCCCTTTTAAATTTACAAGAACTTTAAAACACGTACGTGACAACTTCTTTGTGCGTACGAAACACTATGGATAGAAAAAGATTGCATATGGGAGATAGAAAGATATTGAAATTTTTTTTTGGAAGAGATAGACGCAGAAGTAGAATAAGATAGGAAATGATAGAGCCTATAAGTAGAAACGACGGATACACACAAAAATAGAAAAATATAGCGTTTGATGGATGCAAAGTGTGTACTTGGGAGGGATCGCAAATTTTTTATCCTTTTCTATCTTTTTACTTTCAACAGGGTCGTTATATTCTTGACAGCTGTCGAAAATATAGAGAAATATAGCAAAAGATACTATCAGGTGTTGTCAGGTAGGAAAAGGATTTCTCAAAGACTCGACAATTCTTCCAAGGGAAAGAGTCTGTCGAACACACCGCCATTCTGAATGGAAAATTTAAATAGATGCGACACTCGCAACACGGAAGTGACGGCGACGCGGATAAACGAGACAAGTGCATTCCCAAGCGATTGGGTGATCTTGATCACCTTCAATGTCGATTTCCTCTCAAAACTTGGAGTTCTCGAAGCACGAAATCTCTCTTTCCCATCGCTTGAACAATTCGCGAAACAATACTCTTTTTGTAGCAGACTCTTGCTACATATAAAAAGTATAAATCGAGGAAAATAGAAGGGTGTAAAACTGTTGAAGAACTCTACACTCGATTTTCACGATAACAGTAAGCTGCCTACGAATCTTCGAGTGGTTCGTAAAATATAGAACTAGATAGAGAAGTTTATTGAAAGAGACTTATCGATATGCATGCGATGTGTGCTTTCATTTTGTGTACATTTCGCATATACATACTGTACGCACCATAGCACAGTAGGGGCCAGACTAGCAATATCGAGATGAGTTATTGTTCGACGAGCACAATGCACTCAAATATGGAATGAACCCGGGAAATTGATACAAAAAAACGTACCATTTTTCCGAAGGTTTTATCAATTTTTGCATCCCATCCAAATCAAAGCTGTGCCACTCTATATATCTGTTCGTCGTTCTGAAAAGCATATTCTCTTTTCAAAAAGCTTGTAGATTTTAGTTACTCAGATCGTCATTGGAAATTAGCTTAATTTTTAATTAAACTTTTAGGACTATGTTATGCCATATATAATATAATACAACAACTCAGTGGAAGTAAAATAATGCTGTGGAGATATTGAACAAACTCAAATAGAATAAATTACCTTAAATTACTTTGGTTCTATTTAATTCTTCACCTCCCAAGTGATATTTAAAAATACTCGAGTAAATGGCTTTTGTGAAGAAGAAGATGGACTTTAGAATTGAAGGTCTTGATGGAAACTTGGTGTCTTAATTCGCTCCTTCTCGTCGGCTTATCTGTATGTTTCTCTATTTCTTCCACTTAATGCAAATTACCTTTTAAGCTAATGCCCTTCGTATAAAATGTCAATTAAAATTGTGAGAACCTACGGTCCTGTGATTCATTATATGTGTAGGTCTCACAAATCCGATTTGCTCGTTCGTCTCGTCCGTCGATGCCATTTAAAATCTACGGCCTCGTAACTCTTCAGTGCATGGAACTTTCGGACCAAAAGCTTTATTGGTACAAAAGATTTATACGCATCGCGTAAATGTGTCGCTATACATGCGAATAGCTGCTCTGTGGCTGGAAAATGTGTAATTGTAAAAATACCGTATACTTGCTTATCGACAAGCCTGATACTATAAAAACGACCTCAGTATTCAGCAAAATAAAATAATAAATTCAATCGCGCGATCCGATATTTTAAAGTAAGCAAAGTTCGAGATTGTATTTCCTCGAGTGCAAAATTCAAATTGCAAATTATTGTAAATAAAACAAACTTTAAAATTAAGTAGATTTAAAATTATATAAATTGCATGAAGTTGAAGTTTAATGGCTTTTTGGTCAGCAATAATTTAAAGCTAATAATTGTCTCGGATGTATCTCTGCACTATATTTCGTTTATCCAGATGCGATAATTTTTATTCAGGAAACAATTTCGTTATAGAAGTTTATATAAAAAATGTTTCTTTTTTAAAACCTTGTCTCTAAAAATAAAAATTGTTCGTCGACGACAAATTCTACGACTTGATATTGAATTAATTTGAATTGCTGACCAAACTTATTTTATCGAAAAAGTATTTATTATAGGATTATACGTCGGGAGTAGGAATATAATAAAGGGATCTGCGATGAATAAATTCAGCGAATCCGAGAGAGCTATCGGACGAACGATTTGTTAGTTTAGTTCTAGCCTTGGGCTTTCCGATCGATTTTCCAATTCGCGCCCAACTCGACGATCGAGTTTTAGAATAACGGCGGATGTATTTTACAATGTCAATCAAGCATTTTTGTTGATATGATGACAGTTAAATGTACTTCGTTGTGTTCAATTTATGAATAAGTAGATCATTATATACAATTATATTGTCACTGCTTTGTTGAATGGAAATCTGTAAAATAATAAAGCCATTTACCACCCTTAGAAAATCCCATCGACTTTGAGGGGTTTTTAGATAGATGTACAATTTTAGTTCCTTTTATTACTGAGTATATGGTCTGCGACGTTCCATCGATTTGCGAGTTCGAATACTGTTTGTCATACACTTGAGTCGTCTAGTCGACTGATATTGCATTTGAACATGGTCATATCTCTCTGAGATGCACCTTCAAGTTCATCTATAATGCAATAATATACCTTGAAGAGTATAAATTTCCGAAAGATTCTTTCAAACGACAAATCTAAAAATATTTGAACAAGTTGTAAATATATTGAAAAAGAAATTGATATACCATGAAAATATGGGGTCATCGCACGGCAACTTGATGAACCTTTATAGTTGTTTACAGATTAGGTCTTTTTGTGTCATATACATGTCATATTTGCAAAGCTTTGAATATCTGCTGATATTAAAAGCATAGGTATTTCGAGAGATCATTGAAAATTCTGGTATCGTTTCGTCGAATTTCTCGGGCGTTGAGCCGAAACGGTAAAAGCCTTTATGAAACGAGAGCCAGGTGGTCTCTTTTCTTTTCCAATCTAACAAATCATTCAAGAGGTAAAAAGAGCGAGCACAATCGGTTCCAATAGTTCAAGTTTCTATCATACTATAATCCTATCAAATTTCAATTCCCGTTATAATCGTTTCAAAAGAAAAAACTGACATTCAATAACATCGCACTGGACACTAAAAATATAAAAAATTGTCCAATAATTTGATTCCATCGATTCACTTCCGATATGTGAATATATAGAGATCCTGCATCTTGTCAAGTAATTCGATATTTTTTAAGTATCTACTCTCTAATGGTAAGAGATCAATTAGCAAGCATATAGTCATGTGTAAATATAAATAAAGAAATAAGGAAAAAAATAGAGAAACTGATATGAGTGAAGAACTCTGTATCCAACTAAAAACCACTTGAATCCGCGAGAGGCTACCTTATTAAATTTAATTTTATAACTACATCCCTCTGCATCGATCTCCTTATTATAAAGGAGTCTTCTATTTAATCTTTAATGCTGAATCTCGTTAAAAGTACGGTTTTTATTTCGGAAGAACCAAGAATATATTCCATAATAGTTATTAATTTTTGCAAGGAGTCAAGCCAAAATGTCGATAAAATGTCTCCAAAGTTCAATTCTAATTTTCATTGTGACGCTTCTCACCTTTGACGGGATGAAATGCAAATCCCAAACTGATGGTTAAAATTATTGAGCCTGTTAGTTTGGGAGACAATTGACAGGTTAGTGCATTTCTAAACCAATAGATACTGGTGTCCATCCGGGCACCAGCTGTCGAGGAATAGACATTGTGGCGTTTGTTTCACACGGCTCTTGCCAATCGTGGCTTTCGCGATTCGATATACTAGAGACTAAATTTGGCAGATTGCCGGCCGGCATTAATTATAACCCCCGAGTGACCCAGACATCATCTATATTTATTGTCATCTCTTTTGACGTTCGAGCTCGTTTTATTAAACACACCTTTTTTGGCTCATTCCACCGCAGATCCTCCAGCTGCTGCCTCAGAAAAAGTCGATAAACGTCCCGACGACTTTCAGATATGCACTGAGAACTATGAATATTGGAAAAGAATTTAAGAAGCTGCCTGCAGTACTTCCAAATTTCGAACTTCTGGGAGTTTCAACTTTTCCCTTCACATATTGAACTTTAAATTTTAAACTTGTTCAGGTTCTTGCTCTCGTGAGTTCTTTCATCAGCTTGTTTGTTTTGGATGCATATTTTTTCCAAATATTCTTTGTGCCCATCTGACATCTGTCCAAAAGTATCCTGAAAAAAGAACGAAAATTAAAAAAAAGATAACTTTTTAGAGATATATATAATTCATAATCAATTTTGATGAGGAGTCACTTCGTCTCTTTGATAATGATTTTCACGGAGGTATTGCTTTTTTCCAGACGTTCCTGTTATGATTCCATAGAGCCGGATTATAGCTCGAAAGAGACTTTTCCTGTATCATTTTTATCTGGGTCATATCACTACTTAGACAAGAATTTCATAAATTGAAAAATGAATATTAACTTTGCCAGCGAATAATGAATCAATGGATTTGGAGTTTTTTTCGTGAGGCACCAGATGGTATCTGTGTGACCTCCAGACATTTCAAGATACCATTCAGGTGTCCTTACTTAATGTTAATATTTGAAATGGTGTGATAAGAGTCACTTAGTAAATTCCCGTGACGGCCAACAAGATAAGTCCGGTTGCAGTGATTCTCTGAATCTCAATAACACTCTGAAGAAGCGGCAGGTGTTTCTTCGGCAGCTGCAATCACGACCACCATCTGCCGCGATAATACATGCCTGTTGGCCCCGCTGGTTAGTTATTGGTACCCCGAAGCCTTGCCAATTAGATTCTACCGAAACACGTGCCCAGCTCTCCGGATGCACCGATCAGCGATCTCCTCGATGATTTTTTCCATCTTTGACTATATCTTTTTGCGACAGTTGGCCGGCACGAGGCCAGCAAAGTCGCCAAGAGACTGGACGGATCTTTATGTCTTTTATAATAAAGGTCTCAATGCACTCGTAAGGTTTCTTTTAATAGCTTGTGGCCCTCTTCAGTGTCACTGATGCGGAAGATCGAGCTTCTAAGGAAGGTAGACTCTGTGTCAAAATAAGGGGTTCTCACTTTTCAACACCTGCCTAAGCAAAAAAAAAATTAAATAAGAAGGAAGTTCTTTCATTTCTAAAAGCATGCAACTTTAATCTTTTATAACGATTTAAAATTTTAAAGCTGCACATTTTATTCAATTTAATACTCTAGTTTAGCTTTACCTGAAGATACAGTTATAAAAGTGTAAAAATTAGCAGATTTATGGATGCATTTTTTCATACTTGGCCTTGGAATAGGATTAAGTGACACGTAATGTTTTTCAAACATTATACTTCTCTTGATATTTGTGTAAATTCATAAATTTACTCATAAATTATATCTATACTCGAATGTACGCAGTGAGGATAAAATTGAAGAACGTTTTTAGTATATTTACATTTATTCAAATATTCTAGATTAGTTTTCATAAATGCTGGTAAGAATAAGATATTATGATCTAAAATAATATGTTTTCCAGATATGCGAAGAATTTTATGTATTAAATTACTATAATAGAAATTACTTATATATAAAACAGTATAAAATATAATATAAAGCAGCGAAATTTATTTATACAAATATCACAAAAAATTGCATGAAGATTTTCTGAAATTCGTATTTCAAATTTTGAATACCTTAGGGGAGCAACTCCTTTCTTCTAGGAATCTACATCATCGGCAATTGGTTATCATCATTTTCTCTTGAAAAATATTTAAGGACATGTGGTAAGTACCATAAGACATGATAAGAGGAAACTAAATTTGCTCTTATGGTAATTACCATATGCCCTTAAGGGCTTATGTTACTTACTATGTGAGCAAATTCAAATTACTCGGGATTTTTCTAGGTACTATTATTTGTTTTGCTAAATTTGTTCATATGGTAACACATGCCTTTAAGGGTATATGTTACTTACCATAAGATCAAACTTAGTTTGACGAAATTGCACGTTAACTGCTAT
Organism: Synergus laeviventris; assembly: GCA_032275145.1. Taxonomy (NCBI): domain Eukaryota; kingdom Metazoa; phylum Arthropoda; class Insecta; order Hymenoptera; family Cynipidae; genus Synergus; species Synergus laeviventris. The sequence goes on from JAUESI010000036.1 coordinate 2,444,830, forward strand.
CCTGCTATACCGCGTTTCGGAAAAGAAAAAAATATAGAATCAACAGATACAAATTACCGGTGATTGATTGTTTTTATTCAATTAATCCTAGGAAAAGCAGTTGAGTCAAGTTACTTAATGCAATAAAATTATTTCGAAAAGTCAGTTACATAAGACTGAATTTTTATACAAATAAAATTATACTGTCGCTTAAAAGTCGGCTCCAAAATACAGGGAGCTTCAAAATGTGTAACTACATTCCTCTTCGTACTTCTCTTTAAAAAATTACAGATAAGGGTTACAGAATGAGCGAGATTGGATTTTAATATCGGCCTGATCGACCGTCTCGCCCTTTATCTTCCCTGCCACTGCCACCCTTGTTTCTTCGTTCCTTGGATCTCGATCTCCTCTCTCGTGAACGGGACCTTTTCTTTTTTTCAGAAGTACGACCTCGAGACCTTGATCGAGAACGTGATTTTCCTCCTCCTACTCCGCATTTTGCACCCTTCTTCCTGCTGTAGAGATAACGTCTGAGTTCGCGTGAAATTGGCTTTAGGTGCATAAAATTACAGAATCCTGATCTTGTGCATTCTCTGAAAATAAGTAATTTTTTGTTTAGTTTATTGAAATATGAATAATGTCTTCTTTATTGTCATAATTATAATTCTATTTACCCCATTTCGTATTGTCGGCAACAAGCTTCTCTAAAATCGGTGACTGGAGATAATTCAGCATAGACTGGTCTGCCTCCGAACCAGCGATTGTTTAAATCATTAACTGCTTTCTCAGCATCTTCCTCTCTTCGGAATTTGATGTAAACATTACCAACGAGATGATCACCGAGGTTGTCGCAAACGTTCATCTCTTCAATTTCACCGTATTTATCTTCGCATTCGACAAATACATCCTCGAAGAAATTATCATAGTGCTCCTGCATTTCTTCATCGGATACGTTCGCCACCACTAAAGACATATAAATATTTATAATTTGTTCTGTAAGATTATTAGTGTGTAATATTAAAATAGCATAACCTGAAAACTTTACTTACAATGAGAGCCATCTGCACTCTTTGCAGAATTTTGTGGATTTACGTACAGATTCTGTAGCAAGCATGTCTGTAATGAAATATTAAATTAATTTTATGATAAGTAACATATGCTCTTAAAGGCATGTGGTCATGTATGTACCAGGTTTTATCGTGGTTCTGGGAGCAGGAATTGTTCTTTCCACTGGATTCTTATGTCAGTCTGACAAGTGGAACAATCAGCAATCCTGATCTGCGTTTAGAACATGCTGGAGGACGGCAAGGACGGTCAGCAGATCAGGATTTGCGTTCATAGTCAAGCGACACTTGAAATTCATGTAATATCCACCAGACTTGTTTGAGACTTTACATCAGAACTGAACGAACTACGAGAGCTACGAGGCTCTGAAAAACTACGGTTGGACTCAGAACTCGGCTAGATTGGCGACGGAGTTGCATCTTTGAGATGAGCAACAGAAAAATTGAGTGAATATGGTAGGCCGTAGATAGTCCAAAATACTTCTAGGCCCTCGACTGAGGAAAGATCATGCTGAAAGCCTCCTTCAACTCACAATCAGTAGATTCAAGGCTAGATTTGCAAATGGCAACCCAATTGCTGACCGGACTACTAAACTACCATTATTACAAAATGGGGTAGCACGTTATCACAGATGCAAATTGGGTGGTAGAGATGACGAAACATCTATGCACATTTTAGACCAATGCCCAGAACTGACAATGACTATAGGCATCAATATTTGAAGGCCAGACCTATTTGGGCTCCAAACACATCAGTACCTTTCCTATCCGAGATATCCTGAACTTTTAGGAAAGAACAGTTCTAGGGCAGAGAAGCCCACTCCTTAAAGTGTGAAATGTAGACGTATGTATGACTTGAAACATATTATATTTGATGATTTGAGGTTAGATGCACATTCGGGAGGGAAATGTAGATAATATACGTAAACTAGAAAATTGATGCTAAGTTAGCTATTTATCACTACCTACGTCAAAACATGTAACAGTTTCCAAACCTTATCATGAAAAAGGAATTTAATAATGAAAGCGTTCGAAATGCGAAACGTGTTTTAAGGTTATGTCAACTATACAAACCGCATAGTTGTTTTCACTTCAATAACTCATCGGTTTGTAAAATTACATGGTCGTAAGACGTAAGAATTAAAATTTCCTTTTCTGTGTCACAAACTATAAAAAATATTTAACTTACTTGACTGAAAGTAGGTTTGTTGTGTATACGAGAGCATCGATCACCGTGACGGCAAGCTCCGATTTTGAAGTAAAAGGAGCAATTTACTCTGGAAGAAAAAAAGTAAATTAGCCACAGAAAGTGAAGAATATTTATAATATATGAGAAAAAGTATTTTTTAGTACTTACTTGTCCTTTTCTGTGCCAAAAATTGAAGCTAAATACTCAGCCATCGCAAAGATTTAAAATGTCAGCTAACACCAGCCAACACAGGGAAAGACGCTGCGCCTGTACAGTGTAGTCTGCTGTAATCTGTACTGCGACTGCGGTTGCGGTGCGGTGCGCCGTGCGGGCGGTCAAGAGACATAACGACAACGATTGCCGTGCAAATGAAAAGCAAACATTTGTCGGTAAAACAGATTCAGTTGCCTATCGACAGAGTCTGCTATCGAGTTGTGTTATTAGCATTATTAGTCAATAAGGCAGATTTTCAGTCCGTTCGATAGTCGGTATATCAGCTTAGTAATTCGCATCCTGTGCATTTTTGTCAGGTTTTGTATTATTGCGAGCAGAAAATTAGGGAAACCAAAGAGAAACTAAATTGCTCTTATGGTAAAGTATCACCTACCCCTACATCCCCTACCGACACTTTTTTCATTCCCATGTCACTTTTAAATTTAATAAGGGCATGTGTTACTTACCATATGAGCGCATTGAGAGATTGGCAATCTCCGTGAAAAAGAGAATGTGAGAGAAGCTTACTGATAAACGCGCTACCTGAGCATGTGTAAAAGGAACTTTTCAGCATTTGCATTTGCCCGACCAGCCTGTCGGTAACTGTAGAACTTCCAGAAACGATTTACCATAAATGTTTCTAGTTTCTACGCGTGGAATTACCATCACAAATTGTAAACTACAATCTGGAATAATTGACCCTCTCCACTTCTAATGCGAAAACTCGAAGATGCACGATTGCCGATCTTCGGAAAAGGTCTGCCGTTTTCTACTTATATTATCTCTGTTTACATATGTCATTCTTGATCCACATTTAGAAGAAATTCTGGGAATTGCGATTGTTGGCGATTTAATGTTTCGCCCAATTCTTAGGTATTGCCTGGATTTTCAGGTTTTGTTTTTTCA
>JAUESI010000036.1:2457109-2467602 GCA_032275145.1 Synergus laeviventris
ACATGGGAATATGGGATTGCCAATCTCCCAGTCCCACCTCATCTCTGATTTAGATAACCCGGGTTTTTTTTTCTACAATTTTTTTGAAAAAGTGAAGAATGTAGAAAAAAATCTAGGTTATCTAAATGTGCTTATATGGTAAGTATTATATGCCCTTAAGTTATCAAATTGAAAATTTCGAAAATTAAAGAAAATATGCTATAAGGTACATTTATCTGCTGGTTTTAAATTTTTATTAAAACAAAAATAATTTCTAAATAATCCTTTTTTATACATATAAATATTTAGGACCAGATAAACGTACCTTAATGCTTTCTCTAATTAAAAAAATTTATAACTCGATATCTCAATAAATGTAGAAATAGCAAGCATTGCATGACAAAAATTACTTATCCGACTCCTACCTTGCCGTCATTATTTTCTGCAATGTTACTTCTACCCCTTCTACCTGCTTCTACATTTATTGAGACAGATATCTGATTGAGACACATTGAGATATCAAATTGAAAATATCCGAAGCTACTTTTACCTGGTCCTACATTTTTTATTAAAACAAAATAAAATATTTTCAAAATATTTTTTTTTATAAATAATATATCTAACATAAAGGTACAAACTTTAAATTTGATATGTCAATAAATTTAAAGATAACGGTGCAGGGAATAAAAATTTTCTTTTCTACTGATGTAATTAAATAATGTAATGTAATAATAAATAAAAAAAAAGAGGAGAATAATAAAAAATATGAATATAAAAATTCGGGCAGGAAAAAGGCATGAGCAGAAGACTTTTTAATATTATCTATATGACGTAGTTTATTATACAATTACGATATAATACTAATTATATAATGTTAAATAATATTGGTGTACCTATGCGTTAACATTAACTCTTTGCGATTGATATGGTTTTGTTTTATATCTACATTTCGCCAATCTTATATAAATCCTATTCCTCACACCTCGCAGTCCTGCGAAATATTGTGGAAAACGTCCAAAATCTTGACCTTACCCTTATTAAAATTCTGCGCTAAAGAGCGTAGAAAACCATTTTGACCTTTTACCCCTAAAATCGCATATCTGCGACCTTTTCTCTAATTCGATAACATCGTAATTCTTAGTAGAAAATATTTAAACATTTCTATGTAGGAAGTTTTGCATTCTTTGTCGTTAAGACTGTAAGAACTATCATACCGTGCTCTTTTATTTTGTTTGGAAATTTGATTTTCCGAACCACCCCCATCTCTAAATTCAAATACGTAAATCCTCTTACAAATTTTACGTGCGGATTCGCGTCTTCTAGATAATACGAATTATACATTAATCTTTATACGTCCGCTAATGCTAAACCGCTCAAAAGACATAATTTTATTATTCGTTTCGCTCCAGGTATAATCGACTCTTATCGAAATTTATTTTTCTTATTTTCTCATAACGCTTCCTTTTTTATATATATAACTTCGTACACCCGATTACATTTTCAAAGGTTTAACGTCACTACTCGATTATTTGATATTTACAATTTGGGTATGGCAGGACGGTGGCAGAGTATAAAAAACCTTTAAACCACAAAAAACAACAATCAGAAAAACTTAATCAATATTTACATCCCAATAATCACATCGATGATGTACCTAAATTAGAAAATTCAATTAAATTTATTCTAAACATTTTTCACGATAAATTAACTATCAAAACTTCATTATTATAACTAACAAAAAACATTTCTAAACAAAACAAAAAAAGGTGTGAGAAAAAATGAAAAAAGAGGAAAAGGAGGAGGCAGGGATAAAAATAAAAGACTAACGAAAATTAATGAACCAACTGAAATCTCCGTAGCATTTTATTTTCAAATAATAAAAGTTAAAATATAATAAAATAATATTAATAATAATATAATATAATAATTGCTATAATAATGTGTCTATGTACGCCATGTGTTGCACAAAGAGCAAAAGATGAAAGAGGGTCGCGAGGGTGACTTCTGGATTCCACACATTTTTTTAACTATCTACAGAACTTCGCTCAATTCAAACCAAATTATATTTCTAAAACGTGACCGTTTTTAAATCTCAAATAATTATTAAAATCGGTGACGTCGTCAATAATTTAAGTGCTTCAGAGCCCCTCTCCATATTTTACTGCGTATTTCGGTTTTTGATTATCAATTTTCAAAATACGCAAAATCGCATTGAAAGGGGTGCTTCGTCAGGAATTTTAATATTTTTAAATACGCGTTTTACTATAGCTTGGTCCACGACTCTGGAATTCGATGCTGACAGAAGAACCGTCCAATGCAACAATAAACCGCGATAATACGTTCCTAATAATTCAACCGCTGGCAACCAAAAGGGAATACAAGTGGATTTACCCTGGGAAGTATTGTCCTGAGTGTCAATTTAAAAAATCTTTCGAATTTTAATTTGAAAGACTGATGCCTGTAGAGAATTTCCAGGCTCATCTTTTTCTCCCTTTGAAAAAATTTGTAAGTTTTGTAGTTTTTGAGATAATTGGTATTGAATTTATCAATACTAAAGTACGTTTTTGAGTCTTCTGAAACTATCTAAGCAAGAAAAATTCAAATATTGTAATAAACAAAATAGTTGTTAATTTTTTTTAAAGATTGCCAAAATCATGAATTTTAACCTTCAAGCGCTTCGTTTAGCAAGCGAATTTTAAGCTACGGAAAACTTCCAATGAGAGAGTTGTTCATTAAGGATCCAAAAAGTTTTTTGGAATGTTTTAGCTCAATTGGATCAACAGTTCAAAAATGATGAATGTTTTAAAATCCAAGCAGCAATCTTGACGCTGGCCAAAAACTTGAATTCTTTTTTTTAAAATGAATATGGTATTAACTTATCTCGAAAATAATGCTCTTCCAGTTATTCTAAGAAATGATCCATCCCTGATTCTTTGCTTTATTTTTAGAATTCATAGAAGTGAAATAAAAGCAGGTATTGTTGTGCATTGTTTTGCTTTTGGTATATTTGATTTGACCTTCACATCGTTCGCTGCAGAACGTTTTTAGGAAGCGTCAAGATTGCCGCTTGGATTTTAAAAGATTCATTGATAAAAGTATAAAAATTCTGAAAATTGGCTAAATTAGTGCGAGTTGAAGTGAAAAAAGATTGGAATTTTTCGTTTTTAAAAAATCCACACTTTTTACCAATTATCTCAAAAACTACAAAACCTACAAATTTTTCCAAAAATAAAAAAAGATGCGCCTTGAAATTCTCTACCCCCTTTTGTTTGTCTGCGGTTCAATTGTACACGCATTAAGTTGTGAATGTGGTCATAAAAATCTCACAAAAATGTACACATTATCGACAACGACAATAATCATCGATAAAAACATCGTTATCCTCGATGCGAGTCAATAGACAGAAAAATCGATTCGCTATCTTTTCTACTATTTACATTACATTTCCTTACTCTTGTGTATTTATATATATATGCATTTTTATTTATTTATACATACATACGATTCGCGTGCTTATCACTATATGATATATTCGCTATGTATAGATATTTATAAACACATTTATGTCCCACTCTGTGTACTCTTCCAAGGTCATAGCCCTTTTCAGACTAGTTTTATGAAGAAATTTTTGGAAATTTTCCATATCAGGAATGATGAAATTCATTCGTAAAAAAAGTAAACAAATTTTAGCAATCCTCAGACAACTAAGTCCAGGTTTGTATTTTTTGCAGATTTTTTTTCTCATGAATGAAAAACATGGTCATAATTTTCGTGCCTCTTGCAACGTACACTATGATCGTGGATCGCAGTATATTTTACAAGAAACACTTTTCCATTAGAGCGGAAAAATATATTTACAATCTTATGACACAGATATGTAAGATTTCGTAAGGGGTCTAATAAATTTATTTACACAGTCGTGTCGTAAAAGAGTTCGTTGCTATCCTCTGAATATACACAACGCCTATCACTTTGGTCCAAAAAAAAAGAATGAATATGTCTTTTGAAAACAAACTCGCAAAATTGACAATTGTTAAGAGTTGGTTTTCAACCTGTCAACTCTTTCGTTCTCACTCGTAGCTTAGTAGAATACAATCTTTAGCATCGTGAAAAAACCTTCGAGAACAAAAGAGTTAATCCAAAACTCAGAACAATAGTCCTCAGAAATTGTCACAAAGTCTTTATGTCTGGAAATTTCGCACATCACTGGATACACTTAATAATATTACATTGCATGTTACTTTTGCTATAGGGTTATTTGGGGAGTAGTAGTTAATACTGATAGGTAATTTTGATTGTAATACCGTATAGATGAAGTCTAAAACAAAATCAAAATAGTTACAACATTCCTGTATCATTCCTCATCCCTCTTGCCAGGTGTTGTATTAAAAAAAGTCGTCTTCCTACTACGATATCTGATCGTTTGATAAAAACTCTGTGACATGGTATGATACATGGTCGTCTTTTCTGGGGACGAACCCGAGAACGAGGAATAAAAAGTGGAACATCGTCGTTGTCGAGGTTCGTCGACATCATTCAACAGAAGACGATCTTCTTTGGACCTTTTGAAAATTCTCCCTTCGACAGAAATGGCATTTACAATAATAAAACTTTACTATCTATATACATCGTTCGTCGCATTCTTATCAAGATCTGGTCCGAATCCATAAAACAACAGAATTACAATTTCACAAAACTGACAAAATTGAGAAATTCGCAACTTGAAATTCTCACACTCTTTTCACTGAAAAGTCCACTCGGCTGATTTTTGGTACTTACTTCCACCAGGAGAGAAAGTTCCTCTCCCTAAAGTCACTGAATCGTATACCTAATTTTTCTACCAATGACAAAAAAAAACTTCACTCAGTGTTTCAATACTTTCAGCGTCGATCATACCTCACTTTTTCTTTCTGGAATGAAGATTAGTGATAAAACTCTGGGAGATTGCACAATCGTCGTTGATGATGGTGATGTTGATGTTGTTGATGATGGTGATGATAGAGAGCGTCCCCTTGTTGGGTCGCAGGCTTGTGTCACTCGTGAGATTTCCCGGTTAGAGGATGGTAGTTGCCACCGGCGGACGCCACCAACGCGAGGGGCATGGGTGAACTAAGGGTTCCTGGATGTGGATGCGAGTGACCCATTCCGGAAGAATGCGTCGTCAGGGCTAGTGGACTCCCAGACATACTACTTGCTAGGGATGCAAATACAGATGGAGATGGCGATGTCATCGTCGGACTACCCATCGTCGATGGTGGGTTGATCCTCTTTTCCTTCTGTCTCCTGTAAACCATAACAATTGTCAGCAAACTCTAAAAGCGTTTCTTGATTAATGATTTCCTAAAACAGATTCTGAAATCATCACCAACTGACCTATTGCAAAACCAGACTCTGACAACTTCCTTCTCCATTGCAAGACTATCAGCCAACATGGTGATTTCCTCAGAAGTTGGTTTTGGATTTTGACCAAAGGCCTTCTCTAATGCTAACCGAACACTCGTTTCTATTGAAGTTCTCTTCTTCCGCCGTCTTCCGATTGCTTCAGGCGTCGTCATTGGATTGGATAAGGAGTTCGGGTTGTTTAAAGAATTGTCCGCGTCCTCTAACCACTTTTGGAGAAGGGGCTTCAGCTTGCACATGTTCTTGAACGAGAGGTTCAAAGCCTCGAACCTAAAATATACATTTTTCGTCAATAAATAAAATATTCAATATTTAATAAAACTATGCGTTTATGAAAATAACCAATAAGTTAAATCTACCTCGAGATTGTCGTCTGCGAGAAGTCATTTCCGTAAAGCTTTCCCATCGCAAGACCCACATCGCCTTGGGTGAATCCCAATTTGATCCTTCGCTGCTTAAACGTTTTAGCAAACTGTTCCAGTTCCTCGAGATCTGTGGTCTCCTCAGGCGAAGGTTCCAGTCTCGTAGGGGGTGCTTTTACAGCTGGTGGTGTTCCTGGAGGTGGAGGTGACCTCTGTTGTGCTAAACTCCTCCCCACGAGTCCACCTCCACCCTGAAGAGCCTGTTGCTTCTGCAGTGCCTGCAGCTGCTGTGCAGCTTGTGCAACCGCCTGTTGTACCTGCAAAGAAATTCATCATTAGAGCGATGATCTTCATTTTTTAAAGTTACTTAAGGATGCTAGGCAATATGCAGGAAATAGAATTTTGTAACCCAGACTTGGTGAACTAATCTACAAAACAAAACTGCCCCTTCTTTCATGCTTCTTTTTATTCTGCTTAGAGAGGCAATCGCATAGTTTAAAAAGCAATTTAGAGGCTCTGTGAGAAACTTTGTACCTGCATGGACTGTGAGCGCGGATGACTTGGTCTCTGAGGGTAGCCACCGCTCTGCAACAGCCCCTGCAAGATGTCAACTTTACAATAAATAAATTCTAATTTTGTGTAGGAAATATGGATAAAATTGGAAGCTGACGATTCTGATTGAAACATTGTCGCGTGCCAGGTTTCTCGCAGGTGAGAAGATTAGCTAGGCAAGAGTTCTAATCGATTATCTTCACCCTTTCTTAAACATGCGTTCGAATACGAAAGTGAGTTGGGGTTGTGACTCCTGCAGGCACCCTTTTCCTAGAAGGGATTTCGGATCTTGGTCAGGTCGCGTGTCGCCGTACCAAAATACTTTATGCTTATTTATGTAGACGCCCCATTCAAGTGCTTTACATTTAGCCACGTGCGGCTTCGGCGACAGGTTATTGCGTGAATACCAAGGACCCTTGCATATATACCTTCGCTGAAAAAGGGTTCCGTCTTCCAATGGTCGCGTGTTTGCTAATGGCAAGGACCTTATTGTGCCGGCACGCTTTCACAGGTAAATCGAGTGCACAGATTTGCCTTCTAATCAAATTACCACAGGATTAGGGAATGTTCAGGGCTGTTGGGTACAAATTCTGATGACAAGAATTAACCTTCCCGCGTTACTTAATAATTATTAGAATTTGATGTTTTATCACTCTCTAGATACTCCCTTTTAGAAATATAAAGGTGCACCGAGAAAAATCGATATTCAAATTTATAGCTATTAGTCAAAAATATGAAATTCAATTTCAAATATATTTAATCTGGAGGATAGAATTATTTAAGATGTTGATGGAGTGATGCAAGACGAGCGGATAAAGGTCCAGGAAGGTCTTATAAGAAGGAATTCAAAACCGGAAGACGCCCCGTAGTAATATTATCGAACTTTTCAGGTATTGGGACAGGTTGAGCGCATGTTCATCAAAGGGGTTGAATTCTTGAGGAGAACGTGTGTCTCGTGAAAAATTCAAGACAAGCGGCACAAGCAGGGATCGTGAGGAAGAAAGAAACATATGAAAAAAAAACTCTTCACCCTAGCCACGTGTTAGGTAACAAAGGGAGCCCGCGGCAAGGTGCCGTAGGTTTCCCTTAACGAATCGCATCGGAATACCATAGCTTTGAAAAGATGCGCAGGGCCAGGGTCGAAGGAGGGCTCCCATTAAATTTGCTAGACGTAAAGTCGTTTTGTTACATCTTCCCCTATTGCATTTGCCTCTGCTCTCTTCTCCATACATGCACACCATTCATCTCTTCATATAAATGTAACTCAACCTATTCAATCCACGGATCTCCGCATTATGCCAGCGTGCCTGTCGATACGATATGTATCGGGTGTACACAATTGGGCGTTTTTTTCAGAAGTATACGAATTTCTTAAGCAAAGAGAGGATGCTTATGATGAATCATTCCAAGAAGAGTGCGATAATAAATTCTTCGGTGGATGATGCGCTTATGAGCATTTTTCAAATGAAGACCTTTAGGTGCATTTCAAAGGCGCAAATGAAGTTAAATGCGGATAGGTGAATCAACTCTTGCAAGAGTTTCAATTTTATGCGCTCTTGAAGAGAAAGTTTAATAAGAAATTGATGGAGTGATTCTTTTCAAAGTGTATTCAAGATTATTGTTTCATCCGAGCTTAAGATAAAATGTACCTGAAAGCGACCTCAACACTTCACCAAAGGAGCATAATCTGATATCAAAAGGACGATCAGATACGATTTTCTGAGTGGAGAACACTCTTGAAGACGAAAATCTAATTTCTCAAAGTAGCTGAGAGGGAAGAACGTATCTCAGGTCCGCCCTCGAGAACTTCCGCTCGGGGGATTTCAAGTCTGGGAAAGATGGAAAGATCTTGATGGATGCCATTACGAACCTGATTCTGAAGGAAGAATTGCGCCTGTGCAGGAAGTTGTCCTGCAGCCGCCGCTGGATTTGCTTGTTGGAACATGGCGAACTGTTGTAGTTGCTGTTGCAGTGATTGTTGTTGTTGTTGGAGAGTTGAGGCCAAAGCTTGGATTTCCTGGGTGCTCAAGGCACCCAATGACCCATGCATTAGGAGTTGTTGGCCCACGAGTTGAGCCGCCAGAGCTGCTTGCGAACTTCCGGTGTTGCCTGCGTGACTTCCAGTAAGTTGACTACTCACACCGGAACTTGGCGAGGACGCGCTTCCACTGGTTCCGCTGCTACTATTCCTCTGGGAAACATCCGTAACCTGAAACATTTTTTAGATCTTTTTTAGTTGATCTGTTAACATCAATTTGAGCACACAAAAGTATAGAGAAATATTATATGAGAGAATTTTTGGAGAGGCTCTTGAACTTTTAGTGGATGAATTCGCATTGCGTGGAAACATCGGAAATCGGAAGGCCCACCCTCCCTAATATCGTAAAGTAAACGCTGTTGAACAAAGCCATGTTTACACTCGGCCAGTTCAGGATATTGGTCACTCCTGGTCCATCGTACAAGCTTTTGTGTTTTATAAGACCTTCTGAGCCACCCCCTCTATTAGAACGCTTTTATTTATTTCTCAAATATTGAACTCGTACAATCTTTATGCCGCTAGAGGGTGGACGCAAGAAGTTGAAATAGGATGTGCCGAGCTTTTTGATCCGGATGGATGTTTTCCGTATGAGGACTGGTAGCGAGTGTTCATCCCGCTTGAATCATGTTTGTATCCCGTAGGGTTTTACGAAATGTGAAGATTGAAAAGGCAATTAAGAGAGGAGAAACTGATTTTTGATTCGATCAGAATTATTAATGACAGTTTGGTTTAAAGAAAGGTCTATCTGATGCTACAGGATTTATTGGATGAACCTAATGTGTAATATGTAAATGTTAACGAGGGGAAAAATTCAGAGTTGAAGTGAGCAATCCACAATTTCCTGTAGGCGAAAGCCTCAAGCAATGTTACGCAGCCCTTAGAAAAGGGTCGTCATCACCTGTTGGACGCTAATTAGTTACCCAGGAGTTATAATCCTGAAAACACCTGTAGCAGAAATCTTCGGACAAAAGGTGATCTAAAAGATAAAATTCTAATGCTGAAGAGCTTCTACAAATCAGCACCATGACTGATTATTTTTTCATAAATCCACTGAGTCTGAACAATTCTTTGGAAATTAAATATTTTGATATTTTGGTTATTAGTCTTCAATTCTTATAACTTGCAATTTGTGAAGATGAAGCACCTGCAGCTTGCATGCTTGCTGACATGTTTAGGATTAACCCTGAAGAGGCTAGCATGAATGTTTCTCCTACCGAGAATCAATTATCCCCTTCATGATAAACTTTACATGCTCCGAGGTTAATCATTTCGTATTTTTACCTTCGCACGAACTAGGCGTATAAACTATAAATCGATGCTCCCAGAAAAATTAATTTTTCAATGAAATGAAGTGTTTATTAATTTTAAAACTTTCAAACCGATGCTTGTGTATTTTATATTTTAGAAATGTCGGCAGCGTTTTGTCATCTATTAATAATTGTAAATTGGGACATGGATTTTTACTAACCAGATTGAGGGCCCCCCTGTCAGAATCCATGGAATCGTGATCCAAGTGTGGCTCATGTCCATCCTGAATGTCACTGGCGATGCTTCTGTCATCGCCACTAAGTTCTGGACCATCAACATCTCCGTGCAAATCGGCATCTGTAACCGAAAAAGAATATTCTTTATTTTCGTAATTTTCATGGATAAAATATGTTTTTTATTCATTATTATGTGTAGATTTAGATGGAAGAAAATTTATAATTTTAGAATTAAATATAGATGATAAAATTGTAATGAAAGAATTTATATGTTCATTTCTTTAGATATTTTGTAACTAAAATTTTCAACTTCACAGTTTTATTTTAAACGCGAGATTTTTTCATTAAATCGTTTAAAGAGTAATAAAATGTAGAAAATAACATTAAAAAAGAATCCTACAGTTATTATTATTTTGAGCTCTATATTTCCGGTGTTGATGAAGATATCGGGTAGGAGTGGAAGTAGGTGTGCTGGTAGCGTGAAGTCTCATGTCCGTAAAAATCATTCTGGGATCTTCAAGAAATACCATTTTCGAATCACTACACACCGATCTTTCACTATTCACCCTCACATTGAAATTTGCTAAATCCAGCATGAAAATTGAAAAAGAGAATAAAACTCCGTACCACTTTCACAAAATATCTAATCCAATTTTTTTCACTCACTAAAAGTCACTA
>JAUESI010000036.1:2467702-2478078 GCA_032275145.1 Synergus laeviventris
TTGAAAAAGAGAATAAAACTCCGTACCACTTTCACAAAATATCTAATCCAATTTTTTTCACTCACTAAAAGTCACTAAAAGTAATTAATAACTTGAAATAATTGAATAATGTGTTATACTTCATTAGTATAATTTATGTAAAAATATTCATTTTATGAATATTTATTAAAATTTTAATTATTCTAATACCGCTACCAATGTGGTAGTAAAAAAAATTAAAATGTCTGGAACACTTGCCGCTATCTGATTCCTGACGGAGAGACCGACACCGAGTGAATGTCAGAGTGACGCAACGCATCAGCGACCCTAAGGGCAAACTACCCCCACCAACGCAGAATGGAAGAGACCAGCTATTGGATGTTTAATGCAGCGCCGCAGCCTCCATTGGATGGGGCAGAAAAACCCTTTGGTCTTCGGCACAGCCCCGCTCTATACCTTGCAAAACAACCCTTCGGGCATCCATCATCGTATCTTATGACGACCTCCCTCGCCACCCCTTTTATTCTAAAGACCCCTTTCTCTCACCCTCTCTCTCACTCTCTCCTGATTTTTCAAATTTTAATGTGACCTCGCTCTGTAACTCTACCATAAACATAATGGTGATCGGAGCCGATTTATCGATTGAGAAAACGAGCTTATGGTTTACGCTTTCGAATCGTTTTGTCGGCTGCATGTGTTCGCCAAAAATGCACGTGTAAAGCAGTCGCGCATAACGGTTTTTAATTCTAATTATTTCGATACACCGCGACCGAGGACCCTTTTGGCAGCTGGATTTACGACGCGCGTTTAATCTGAAAGGGTATAAGTAAAAGTACGTCGATTTTTTGGAAGGGGGACAAGGTTCATATATAGGACTCAAATTTGAAATCTTATACTTTTTATCGAGAAATTTCAGTAGGTACCACAAGCTGGTTTCTTTCTGTATTAGGATATAATATATAATACGTTGTCTTCAAATGTGTGAGAAAATTTAATTTAAAAAAATGTATTATTAGGAAGAGAAGAAAGCAAATATCGTTAAAAGTTTCACCTTATTTATATATTTTGAAATTAGCATGTTTTGAGCACAGTTAATAATATATTTAATAAACGATGGAGACATGAATGGAATTCCTAAACCTAGTCTTCAAATTCCATTCAAAAATTTTACATTCGCTTTCCAAATACCATAAATTGCAGCAAACAACAAGAAAAAAAATTATTGCACTGTGGGAAAGTTGTAACTAAGTAGGGTCAGTGATCTGAAAAAAAAGTCGCTTAGGATTTTCGCATGACGGTCCGAAGTTTCCCATCCTCGTGAAATTCTGGATAGAAAAAAGTTGGAATAATAGTCGGCAGGTAGAGAAGCGACTGCGAACGATGAGGGCTGGAAAAAGAAAAAATTCGAAAATCCAGTAGATCTCAGGATTTCGAGGCCAACGCCCCTGTCAGATTCTCCTCGATCTCCCCAAATCTTTTTTACCTGACGCGGATTCCCCTAAAAATGGTAAAAAAGTACCGAGGTCAGGTAGTCCCAGCTTTCTGAAGAATCGAGAAGACCCGCCATATTGGCGGATACGCGATATAATTTCAGTTGCGCTCCCCACTTCTTATCAAGCAGAAGATCCATCCCCACTATAAACGATGGCAGGTAGCTGAATTCCCCTGTTTTTTAAATTTGCATCTAAATTATCCTCTCCTCTCGTAATCTCTCTCCTATATGGTACATCCTATACATCCATCTTCCACCTTTGTTCACCTTTTTCATTTTTTGTTAAAATTAGATTTCCGTGAGAAGTCATTTCGGTTTCGAAGGGTAGTTGACTTTTGGGGTGAATTCTCTCTTTCAGGATTCCCCGTTTTTTACCCTTTTTGTGTTGAATATATAGAATCGCACTAGCAGGTCCTGAAATTTCCCAGGCGCACCCTTTTTGCCAGATAAGGTGCAGGACCGTTATTTTTTTCAGTTCAAAGATGTTTTTTTCAGCGGTAAGGAGAAATGGGTAAGTGTAAGAGAAATGGAGAAAGATAACATGGAAAAAGACAGAAAGTAAATCCTCTTCGAGAAGGGATAAGGGAAAAAAAAAAGTTAGGCGCTATATTTTCGAATCGGCGTCAACGGATTTTTCGCGCCACCTTGAGAGAACATGAGAAAAAAAAGTGGAACGAGGTAACTTCCAACGGTCTTCTTGTAACGTACTCTTTCGATTTTTAAGCTTCTAGACTAACACCAAGAAATTCTGGCGAGCTCAGGGTCTCAGGCGTGAATGTGTTTGTATTCTAGAAGTCACACAATGGCTCATTTATCAGAAGGAGAATAAACGAATTTAGAAACTAACTAGCACTCGCAATATTGTTATTATTTAATTATAAATTAAAAGATATTTAAAGATATTATAGATATTACCAAAGATATTATAGAAACATTAAGTAGCACAGGAATTCCATTAAATTGTGAATGCAGACAATCTGGCCCAATTGTATATAAGATGAACTTTATATCAAAATCCATGAAAAGAGCCTGAAATCTGAAAAGAAGAGAAAGAAGGAAAAATTTCCCAGGGTCCGATATCGGTTGATCTGGATCGAGATTTAGAATGATAGATTCTAAAGATCTAGAGCAGTAGCGTGGTAAATCATCGAGCCTATCTTCGCTTTATGATGTGATGCAAGGGGAGCATCATATAAGGCACCCACCCACGCTTATGCAAGGCAGGCAAAATGGGTATGGTACCTACATGCGAACATAATAGGGCCCCATCATGAGATCCGAGGGATATTGAAAAAGGGTCCGTTTAACATTTGCACGAGTGACACGGTAAGCATCTATCCATCACCCACGCATTCACTCACAAATCGTTGCATCGTCCATTCTATCAGGGACAGAGGCAGCTGCCTTCAATGATGGTTGCGTTATACATTTCATGTGGCACTTTTGGCTTCTCGACCCCCGAGTAGCTTCGAGCCTGACCCTGCGCCCAAATTCAACGTCCGAGGGACATCGAGGGGGTCACGAGTCCATGTCCGTCAGGTGATAAAAAGGCACAATGCCACCTGAGGAGTTCAAGTTGAAGGACCTGCTCGGAAAGGTCTTTTTTGCAAGAATGGTGCACCATTCAGAAGTGGAAAGCAAATCTCTATTATACATACTTTTCCTTATAGGTTCAATAAAAACGCAATGGTAGATTAACAGCTCTCTGGAAGATGAGAATATCATGTGTTTAAAAAAATATCGTGTGTGCAGCAATTTAGAATATTTGAAATAGATCGGGCTGCAGCTTCAGTCATCTACTCAGACGATTTTTTCATTTTTCTTCAAAGATAGACCTTCCTTTATTCCAAATGGAAATCTCATTTAAAATCGACAATAAAAGAGCGCACGATGCGCGAGCAGTTAAAGTTAAATTTGAAGTTTGAAAAAGTTGTTATGATGAATGGTGTTGAAATGAAAATGCATGCAAGAAAGTGTAGCAGATTACATTTGAAATGATTTGATGGTTTGAAGCATAATGAATTTTCTTTCTTCACCTTTGGCACGGTGGATCGCCGCGAAAAGTCCCAATTCATTTCCACTGCAGGATATTTGGTCTGAGTGGAACAATGATTCTGACCCGGTAGCGCCTTGCGTGGGTTTTGAGGTGTTTTTGTGCCGAGGCGAGAAGCCGACGATGAGGGCGTGTTTCCCTTTTGCGTGATCTACATAAAATATCGATTTGACCTGAAGGAAAATCATCGAGTCATGGCCAAAGCGGCTGCGGTTAACGAAGTCGACCACAAAGGGAAATCGTTATTTTCACGCTTATACCCAATTTCGCGGTTTCATCCCTTCATCTCTCCGTCTTCGTCTTCGACGTCCTTTCACTTCCATTTTTCCCTTTTGTTCATCACTTTCCATGATGAATCTTTTCATTTACGTATTTTTTGTAGCGAGCGTATAATAAATGTTCTAATTTAAAATTTTGCCATTAAAAAAGTGCTAGACTCGGGGAATGAACTGATGCTTTGTATCTCGCTATGGATTTTCGTAGTAACTTCCAAGGATCTCGCGTTAGTGCATTTAAGATTATAGTGCTCCTTCCTCGTTATCCCTTTTCTCTTTATGTTTCCCTTCCGGTCCTTCCGCTCCTTTCTCCAGGAATCTTGGTAACCGCCGCTTTTTTTCGTTTCGTGACGACCACCCTTTAAGCCGACTTCTTCTCGAGAATTAATTACGAAAATTTGCGAAGACCTCAGCGAAGAATTATATGGGATCTCCATTCGCGGAACCGCACTAATCAGCGAAATAATGGCATGAAGAGAGAACAAGGGAGACTTAATGTTACATACAGATGTCGAAAGGTGAAAAAATATTTAATTGGGGTACCGTAAAATTTCTTATTGTTCTCCACTCTTTCTTCATCATCCTCAGAATTTCCTCCTCAAATGAAAATAATGAATTTATCAAATTCCCATAAAACTTCACTTTTCTATATATTCTTCTCTCGATTTTAAAAATATACATCTTTTCACTATTTATATTCGATTCATGAAATCGGGAGTCTTTTGGGATGCGCCCCAGCAAGACGATAGATCGCATTAGTTAGAGCGTGGAGGGCTTTTTTTCTTGGTCGTGTATCAACGCGGCAGAATTCTCTAAGCAGCATCTGCTTCTACGTCGCCATTCTTATTCCTGGTTCCTTGCGCAACATAACAAAGCGACCCACCGAGGTTTACGGGGGAGGTATCCCGGGGTTTTCTGGTGTATTCGCCGCCTGTCAACCGACTTACGATTTTATTAGGGCCTTACGTCATTCGATTATGGTTCTGGGTCGGCTTCTAAGGAAATTCTACATTGGAACACTCTGCTATGCATCCCGTACTATTCAACATTATTCTCAATTCACGCACGCACGCGTTAAATTCATTTCTACCAGTTTACATGGAATACATTTTTTCAAATTCATTCGTTAAGGCTGTGATTCGCTGAATTAACTCAGGGCGCGACCCACCCTCCCTAATGTTCTCTGCTATTTCGTAAAAATAAATTTTATTTTAAAAGGAATGAGACATATTGTAAGTTATGAAAACTTAAGCGGTTGAATATATCATCAATATCTTTTATTACTTTTATACTGATTTTGGTGATAATTAATTAATACATAAATCAGAAATCGGCTTTGCATCGCGTGGGTTATGAGGTGTTATTCTCAGTTTCTTTTTTATTGTATTATTTTCAATGTTAGTAAACCAATATTTTTTAACTAGTTCTGATTTCATCTTTCTTAATACGTTAATTTTTCTTTCTTCAAAGATGCTCACTAAAGAAAATGATTTTAGATATAATAATTTGTTTATAGCAGCAGAAAACATGAGAAATTGATGATTGTGTTTCCATCATCTTAGCCTAAGGACGACAGCAGTTCCATAAATCTGAACATCGAAATCCTTCACACTCCTCTTCTTTTCCTTAACTATTTATTTTCCTGCAACGTATCATTTGATTTCCCGGAAAATATTTTTAAGTCTCAACACTTGGGCAATTTCCTTGACTTAAATTTGTGAAAGATGAAACTATTGTCCATGCAGGAGAGGCTGGAAAGGATCGTGGTAGCTTCGAAGTGAGTACTACGGTAGTGAAGGATGTATCGAAGGGTTGGGAGAGCGAGGGGATCAGAGCCAATAGAATAACAGTGTCTCCTCGTATGTTTTGAGCCGTAGGCAAGGGTGAGAAGGGGTGGACTGGTTTTAGACCGGTATGGGGTGAGCATAAAACCGTTAGGTTGGTCGCGTGCCGCCAGAGGCACGTGGCCACTCTTCTTCTAGCCAGCACATATACATTTGTACCTGATGCATACAAGTTTCGATTGTATTTACCCTCTCCTTCGGTACACATTTGCCTCTTTTAACTTAAACCCTTTCCACCAAGCTCCTTTAAAATCTCCCTCTGCTTACGTTTAGAGTTCCCCACTCCTCGTAATTCAAATCAAACCGCGACTTTAGAAAATGGCGCCGAATTCAAGTCAGAATCGCTTCTGAAAGAGGTTCAGAGGTGATGAAATTATTCTTGAGAGGACAAAACAGCTGCTGGGGAATATTCTTCGGAATATTCTCTTCATATGGTATTCTCTTCATATGATTTAGTATCTCTGGGAGTGTCCGCGCGTGGAGATATTCTCGACAAAGGAAATCCTCTTCGGCACGAGTTTCTTGTGTGATCGGTTGTCAGCTTAAAAGCTGGAAATTAAGGGCCAGGTAAAAGGCCCTTCGACACATGGCGTCATTAACTGCAGTTACGCAGATACCTCGATATCGGAAACACTGGCAGATGCAGTATCCGAGAGAACAGTTAGATTTTTGAAGATACAGTTAGACCACTTAATGATCGATGCTGTTTTCTATGAAACTTGCACCCTATAAATTTGAGCGGGTGTTCTAGTATAGATCTGGCACGCGTCCTGACTTCATGTGTAGACATAGCTGTAGAAAATGTTGGTATAACGGCAAGCATGCGCCACAAGATAGTCCAGATGCCTCCAATTTCGAGGTGCAGAGTCATTTGAGGAGGGTATGTGTTTTTAAATTAGCGAAAGATATCATTTTTGTAAAGGGTTGGTCCATGATTTATACAGATAATACTCTCAGCTGATGCCTTCAGCTGATTCCATCAGCTGATTTTACGATGCGTTAAACTATAGATTATAAATAATACTAGAAGATTCGATGTGCCGGGTTATATACTTAATAAAGATGGCGACGGGTCACTGCGGATGGCTTCCACCGTAAACTTCCGATAAGGAAATGAACCTATGCATATAAAGAAGGGCGTTACCGCGAGGGAGTTGGAGACTGGCACTCTGGGTCCATTTGGCATTGGCACCCTCGTTCAGCTGGCAGTGATGTATGACGTTGTGGCCCAGCACGCTGACCATGATGCGAATGTTAAAACACTCCTCGACACATATTGCTACATTAATTTTACATAAATCCAAACACTATTCGCCTCTGCGACAAATTCAAAGGTCTCTTCTATATCAAGAGAAAAATACTGAGCAGCAGAAGAAAAGTAGGGTAAGACTCATACTTTTTTCTATATTCTTTTTGAAGATTCTCCTGTATGCGGCTGGCGATGGATGGAAGCCGGAGAGGCGAGATTATTTGAATATACCATATTTAAGATTCGTCCGGCGTAGTGCAGGGCAGTGATTGTTAGCTTGGCAGTCCGGTCACGTGGTCAGCACGTCATACACGTCAAACCACCCCCGTGGAAAGCCAACCTCGAGCCTTCAACCTCCAAGGCCTGAGGGCTGTGAGAACACTTTACATTCTATTTTCACGCTATACTGACCCCGATTTATGCGACTTCCTTAACGTATCACCAGATATTGCCAAGCTGCACGTGCTGCCTTCCAAGTTCAAACATTACCATCATCAGAGAGCTATATCTTATAAGATCGAAACTTTTTATACCCAACTACTTTAATATCATTTTCATTATCCTTACTTACATATTTCTTTAAGCCAAAAAGTTGTTGGAACAAAGATGTGGAATAGGGCGGGGGAATCTCATGGCGTCCACGAGGGCTTTAAATGGGGTTCGCTGCTGCTTTATGCGTGTCACCGCCTCCGCAGTGTTTTCACGGGACGACGAGCACCCCGTTTTTTTGCGTTTCTTGCGATCAAGAAACCAGTCAGAGGGGGTTGGTAACCGAGTTAAATAACGCTACATTACCACCCTCTACGATACAAGGGTTGTCCGAGTGTGAAATACCCTCCAGCTTATCAAGCTCCCGCAGAGATTTTTTTATTATACTCCCCATCAACCCCATGGCTGCCGATGAACGAAATCGCGATAGAATCACCGTTGTGGTCACCAGCCAAGTTTCCCTTATAGGCCATCAAGACTAATTAACAAACCCAGCTTTTTAATTCACTGTTATTATTAACTCTTTAGAGTCCTTTGACATCCTTTCAATCTTTCTCCATCCACCATAATTAACCCATCAAAACATATCAAGGTCATCGTTAATGAATTTAATTATTCCCTTCGGTATCTCATTGCAGAGGCAAACTTTTTCTTCTTCTTTTTCTTCTTCTTCCTCTTCTTCTTCCTCTTCTTCTTCTTTTTTTGAGGGATCATTTTCACAAGCACAAATCGCGACTAAACGACGCTTTTTACCTGTGTTTGTCCTTTTTCAACGATTACCACCGTCTAGACGAGGAAGATACTCGGACTTCTCGCGAAATGTCAATTATATGGCAGTCGACAGAAACTCGCTCCCCTTTTACTGTCTTTCAGTCTGCTCGACTTTCGTCCCTCTAATAGTGTCTTTTAGCTCATTTTCGTTGCCCCGAGGTTCGATACATCGCCAGTCCTACTCTGTCATTCTACTATTTTGTAGGTTTTTCAGGAACAGATTTCGCAACCATTCTTTTTGAATATACAATTATATTTCAGGAAGTTTCGAGATTTCAAAGCGCGCATTCTCACAGTTGATGAGTGCCAGGAAGTTAAATAAATAATAAGTGTGTCGAGATTGTTATAAGAGAGACATTGTATGGCTTTTAAGCTTCCTTTGAAATCATTTGAAAGATCAATGCCGATGTTTATAACCATCTATTTTGCTCATCAAGCTTCTCAGGGCATATTCTGTTCCGTCTATGATTCTTGCAAAAAAAAGAAGAATCTGATAATCCCCTCCTCTCTTCCTCCTTATACCAACTTCCTCCGAGTATTTCTTTCCCATTGCATTTCTCTCCACCTCTTTCTGAAGTACAAAGATGGCTTAATGGCTGACGAGGGTATCTGGTTTCTGCAGAAGCGTAAAAGATCTTTGGTGTAAGGCTCAGAACCAACCCCACCCCTTCTGTCTTTCATCCCCCTTGCCACTATCTTTAAGTCTCCTTCAATTCTCTTCTCTTAAATAATCTTTGCAGCATGAACAACGTTGGTGGGAAAAATGAACCTTAAGATATCTTTATGTCCCTTAAAAGACTTAGGTATTACGAAATGAACGATTTTTTTTTAATTTTAGGTGAAACGGAAGCTCTAAGAACGCAAAGAAGAAAAAGGGATAAATAGTTGAGGGTTCTGTCGACCCCTTTTATTCTTTGAATTATTTTCTGGACCCTCATCTATTTTGACGATTGAGGTGGGATGGATCTTTTTTTTTTTATTTGTTTTCAAAATTCTCGATAATCCTATACCATTGAAATTTCTCTTCTGTCTTATTTATAAAATTTTTTTGAAATTTGACTCTTCAGACTTGAGATTCAACGCATTTGTTTATATAGACCGAAATCTGAAACTCAACCCCATTTCTCGTGAAAGCTCTAATTCTTCCAACGATAGACTCATCCATTTAAATTTATAAACTATTCTTCGAGTTACCCCTTACTATATCCTTTAGAATTTGGACTCATCCCTATTTATTTATATAGTCAGACATCTGATATACCATTCCCATTTTACGTAAAAGCTCTTATCCTACAAAAGTACCATTTAACCATTCGAAATTTATAAGGTGTCTTTGAAATCACTCCCACTTTTACCAATTTTCCAACAAAAGTATTTCAGAGATTTTCTTGATGATGTATAGAAGTGAAAATCGAATGAAAGGGAGATAATATGAAATGTCGTGGAAAATCACGAAATATTATAAAATACAAGAGTCGTATGAAGGTTGTCCCCTCATGGGGAAAAGGAGGGAAAAATTCCAAATCTTGCCACTCATCAGCCTGTTGCCAGTCCTAGTGCTCTCGTACACCCGTTTCGAAGTAGAATATAAAAAACGCGTCGGAGGGTTTCACCCCTCGATATCCACACACCCTCGTGCAGTCGCGTGCTGGTAGATAACGGGGTGCTAATTGATTATAATAAACAGGAAGGAAGTGGTTGGGGGTAAGTGGTTGATCTTATCCGGGAGTTAGAAAATGACTCGCTCCTCGAACTTCTAAACCGTTACTTCCGGTCCCCATGATTATGCTAAAAAATCTCTTACATTTATTACCCATAACCCTCAATTCACTCATACCATTCCAGATTAGCTCATAAACCACCCTCAAGCTTGAAACGACCCTGTTAAAAATTATCTAGATTTTTAAATCCATTCTCTTTTACAACTTATACTCTTAAATTATTATTTCAATTCTCCTACTTTCTCAAGCTGAATTTAGAGCCTTACATTTGACTATATTGATCTATTGAATTAGATTTTCGTGGAATTTTAAGTTTCTAGATGTTTTAACAAATTTTCAGAGGTTTTAAAAGATTAAAAGATTATCGGGAAGTTTTAAGAAATTTCATGAGATTTTTATGAATTTGAGAGATTTGAACAAATTTTTAAGGGATTTTAATGAACTTTAGGTTATTTAAAAGTTTCTCATTTTAAGGGATTTAAAAAGATAATTCTTAAGACGTT
>JAUESI010000036.1:2478855-2489114 GCA_032275145.1 Synergus laeviventris
GTTATGACTTTTATTCGATTTTGCGAAAATTTAAGAGATCTAAAATTTTTAAATATATTTCAATGAATTATGTCACGAATTCATTTAGTTTCAAAATAATTTTATATAATTAGACATTTATATTGGTATTTTTACTGACATATTGATGATAATAAAACAAGGCAAAGAAGACTTTCCCGCGTCAAAACCAAACATCGAGTAAAAATAGGGAATTCTTGAAATTTTCTACACAAAAAGACCAAAGATGGTTATATTTATATATTTAAAAATGAACTACTTTTTATATTGTAGACAAACATGGACAAATTTTTATGAAAATTATAATATTATTGAACTACATTTTATAATTATATTTTTTTCATAATTTATTAACAACTATAGAGATTTAAAGCGATTTGAAAAAATTACAAGAGTTTTTAAATTCTTTCACATGTTTTGATAACTCTGCAATTTCCTGAAAATTCTTTAATGTTCTTATGTTCTTTAAAAATTCTTTAAAATTTGTTTAACATCTTTAAAAATCCTTTAGAATATTTACAAATTGAATAGAATAATTGAAAATCCTGAATCTAGTTTGCATTTTTTTTAACTCTTTAAAAACTCTGTAAATACACCTAAAATCTCTCGGAATCGCTTTTAATTTTTTAAAAACATTTAAAATCTCTTATAATATCTTTAAATTCCTTTAAATTCCCTAAAATTAATTGATAGCTTTTCAAATTCTCTTAAAATCATTTAGGAAATCTTGATATCTTTAATCTTTGAAATCTTATAAAATTTCTTAAAATCCTTTGAAATACTGAAAAAAATGATATTACTTTAAAATCTTGAAACTCCTGTGAGTTATTTTGAAATCCCTTATAAAAGAGATGTCTTAAAACCAATATAATTATTACATCTTTTTTATAATAGGAATTTTTTGTTTTCAGAAAATTAACTAGTTAAGTAATCAAATATTCCAAATAATGAACTAGAATAGCTTTTTAATATTGATAGGGTATTGACCAGTTTTCCAAATCAGGACCACACTAGTATTAAGTAAAACTAGCCAGGACCCCATCAGAATCCGATAAAAATTATGGGTAATTAGTAAAATTTAACTAATTCAGATTGGTCGATTGTTAATAATAATTTTTCCAATATTTTCAACCCTGGTAAATTCCTCTTAGAAGAAAATTTGCCAGCATGTTTAAACCGAGTTATGAAAACGTTGTATGAAAAGAGTCTAAGAGGATTGAATAGGATTCTATCAAAATGTCTTACTGAATGAAATTTCCGATCAGTTTAGTGCTTCTTTATAGATGGCAGTTTTCAATGCTAGTTAAGGAAGAAAAAGAGCATATAAAGGAAACGAGAAAGAAAGCGGAGAAGTGAAGTAGGGACAAATGGGGGAGTACACACGTCGTCGACAGCGGAGGCGTTCGACAATTTATCGGCTTCATTTGCTCGCGTCCATATTTATTGCGTCGTTAAGAACAATATGGCGCCTATTAAACGATATACGAGCCTTACCAGAGCATAATCGAATTAATCTCGCGCGCACGCGCGTTAATAAGCTTAATACATATTACTTATTTAATTAATGTATAAACGTTGTGTGGGAGTGTATCAGCTCTATTGGTAGTCAATTGGCTCGCCCACTATCGTCTCCGTGTGCCATCACTCGATAATTAATGAATGTCACTAAAATTAGTGAAGCCCCAGGAGATTAGATATATAGACGAATGCTCGTTTGATTATTCCATTATCTTCTGCATTTCCAACATTTATTTATATTGATTTATTGCTCAGTCATTTAATTGCCATCTCCTTATTTATATCTTACTCACAATTAGATAATACGTTATATATGCTTTTAATTAATTAAATTTCTGATGGAAACCATACTCTTTAAAATTACTTCTCTAGCTCGATCTTTTTTCCGAATCCTCTCTTTTTAATGTTACGCAATAGCTGAAGGCCCCCCAAAGGAGGGAAACATGTAAGATTATAAGATAGCGAAAGAATTGAAATTCCTCCCTTCGTGAGAACCGTCACCCCATTAATGGAATCACCAATTGCAGAGTTATTGGTTTAATTGCTAATTGCTAGTCTCGGCGCCAAGAGAGTGAAATGTACGAAGAAAAGGCGATGCCGACAACACTCAACTGATGGAATCGACGAAGAAAGGCTTTTTTACTTTCTTTCTGTTACTTATTCTCACGATGACTGATACTGGTTGATTTTTGTCATTTTAGAAGAACGAGGTCAGTTTTACCGTTTCAAAACAACAGTATTAATAGTAATAATCTTCATTTGTCAGCAGTTGACATATTCTCTCTACATGTTGTTAATAATATAATTACTTCAATTAATTATAGGAAAACCCTTATCTTAGGAAAACTTCGTCCGCAAATTTCCGAATATTTCCAACAGAGTCATGGATATGAGGAATTTCCTTTGACAAGAATGTCATGTTTGGCTCATAAAAGTGACGTTAAAATGCCTTTATAGTTTTTACGAGCACCCTTCCATACATATTTCCCGTCTTTCAGTAAATACGTGCTAATGATAAGTAACCGCTTTATCAGTTTATATCTTGTTTTTTCGCTCTCATATCACAATAACGAAGGTCGGAAGTCGAGGTTGCGGAGACGTTCCGCCTTGAATCGTGAGAACAAAGTGCCAGGAAGGAAAACATCTTGGAACTGTGAGCGGTTTCTCGTGTACGGATCACTGGTCCGTTCGTCTTTAATTCTCTTTGCCATTCCCTCCAGAGTCCGCATGTCCGACGGTTCCTTCATTTCCAGGAAAAAACCATTACTTGTTTCCATTTCCCCTTACGCAATTAGCGGCCTTATACATTTTACTTCACTGGACTTCCTTATCCTTCCGTGTGAACCCTTAATTCATATTTTGACACATTTCAAAATACTTTTTAATTTCATGATTTTCTAACAATGCATTACACCGAATTGAAGACTTGGGCTTAGCCAAGGTTTCTTTGGAGAATATAAACGATATATAAAACTCCTTACTGGTATATAACACTCAACTCGACAACTCCTATTCAAATCGAAAATTTTTATTCGGTGATAAAAATCTGATCCTGGGGCAGAAAGCGCACGAGGGCCGCTACGCGTCGATGATTCGGGGAGCCGTGAATTGAAAAGTTGGAAAAGCGTTTTTTCCGGATTGAAAGCTTGGAGAAAACCTGTGCCTTGAGAATTTGAATAACAAAGTCAGGAGATCGTATTCAACCTGGTGGCGGTCTTGTCGGGTTTATCGACGTCCTTTGAATTCCAAGCGAAACGATTTCCATCGTTCTACAAGAATAATTTCATCTTGGGTTCGAGGAAAGGACTACAAATATCAGCTTTCATTTTTCACAATTCTGGGGTGAAACATTTATGTTGGAGTCAGGAAGTCAAAAGATAACGGGTTGACGAGATTTGGATGCAAGGAAATTAAGAATCAATTCTCGTTTCCGTTCGAGAAATCTTCTTCAAGTACAGGACGAAGGAATCCCGAGGCAAGCCTTATTGGCGAAACAGGTGTGCTGTACGTTACTGGCATAAATAAACAAGCGATTATCGCGTACAGGACGTACCCAAGTGAACTCTGAACATTAAATTTGCGCTGCACTTTTATCCAACCGTCTTTCAGGAAGCGAATTAATGAATGGCCGTGAATAATAAAATCAGTAACGTAAATCATGATCATTAAGACTCGCAAATTGGAAATCATTTTTATGGTAATAGAATCCCTCAGGATTATTAAATGAATACATTACAGTTCGTAACTCCTTTGCTAGGAAAATTTCCATCGTCTCTGATTAAATCTCGCTAAATCATCATTATTCTCAACCTCCGGTGTGGAAAAATTTTGGGGCAGACAAGTCCAATCGGAGGTGAATTTAGTTAAACACTTTTCATTTTATATATGGTATAACTGGAAAGTATGTATACAAATATATAGAATATTTACTCAAATAGTTTGACCCACATTAAGCCATGCAGAAAAAGAAAAATTGTAGCAACGGTAACAAAATAATTTTTTTGAGTCTATTTTGTTGTCAACCAAATTTTTTATGCTGAAACCATATTATTTTAAATAATACTTAAATATTTAAATATGCAAGTATCAAATAATAAATATTACCATTAATATTTAATATTTCAATATTATTTATTTGATTCCAATAATATGGACAATGAAATAATTTTGTTATTGACTTGTGTACGAAATTTTATTTGTTATGTTAAAATTTAAAAATACGGATTATATGGTAATAAAATCTTTTTTTCTTTGAAAATATCAATCCCGACCAGGTCGTCGTCAGAAGCCTAATTTAAATATGGCTAAATGGGTAAATTTCTGCATAGTTAGCGTTTAGTTTATATCTGCTCAATAGCAACCATGAGTTAAATCTTCTACACTGTAAAAATAGTGGAGATTTTTCCGAAACTGGTGGGAAAAAATTTTTTTCCGATAAAATAGGAAATATTACCGAAATTCGTCGGAAAAATTTTTTTCCGAATAAAATTGGTAATTGTTCCATAAATATTGGCAAATTTTCCAAAAAATTGGTTATTTTCTGAAAAGTTAGGAAATTTATCCACAAGGTTCGGACAATGACTAAATAATAATAATAAAATATATCAAAATAATGCATATATTTTAATTTCAAAAAGTACATTAAATTCCATATCATCTGAAAATATTTCTTCAGTAATATTCCCCACTTCAACTTAGTAAAAATGCAAATCATTTCGAGGAAATACAATATTTCCTAAAATAGCCGGATTCAATACAACTAATAATATTAGTAAACATTTTCATAAAATTAAATTAGTGATCTACACTAATACAGATTTAGAGAGTAATTTTGAAAATTTTCCTACATATTTCGGACCTTCTTCTTAAATACATGCAGAAATTTTTCCAAGCAAAATTTTTCCTACACGCGATTCGACTTTTTCTCCTACACGGAAAACAAATTCCATTTGTTTAAATAATCGTTTTCTTCGAAAATTCGTTTTTATTTATAAAATTTATTACTATTGGTCTAGTGGAATATTGATTAAAATTTGTTAAATTATTTTCATTTATTTAAACAAATTGAATTTGTTTCAACAAAAATTATTACAAATTTAATATGCCTAAATGATTCTAATTGGTTTAGGCTATTTTTTTCAGGTATTAAATCAGGTTTTACATAATAATCTGACAAACAAATGGAATTTGTTTAAATAATAAAAAACTAATGAACCAATGTCGATAAAAAATAATTTTTATGTAGTATAACATGTTATTTAGTATATATGCTAAAGCCATGAAGCCTTGTAAATGTCCCATTATTGATATATTCTTAATTTATATTTTTTGGTTTATAATATGTAATATATAATTTATTTAATAAAATAAACATTTTTTAACTATCAAAAAAATCCCAATACTTAACATCTGGTAAATTTTACCAGAAAATTAGTTGAATTAACTAAAAACGGAAATGTAAGCCTCTTCTCTAAATCTGAATCAGTGCAAAATACCAAAGTTTTATGAATTTGGGGGGACCAAATAACTTGACCGGCCCTGACTATCCGACACAAGACTCCACTAGGCAAAGATTTTCATTTTATATTTCCAAGCGTTTGGTAGCTGCGTGGCTTAGTAGGTAGGAAAATGCGTGTTAGGATGGTTCCGGAGTAGGATGAAGAGGGGGTTCGAAACCCAACAGCGTTTAAGATATATTTTTAAGAGCGAGCGATTTATATGTATAAAATAAAGTAAGAATAAATATAAATATCTGTATAAATAAAATATAGATTAAAACAATATTCTATAATATTAATAAAAAATTGACTAATATTAAAAGAAATCGATGATTCTACCCCGGAATAATATTTTTAATATTTGAAATAGCGCACGGCGTCCTTGAAATTTTCTTTTTTTCTCCGTGCAAATACTTTGGAAATTTTTCCAAACAGGTCGGATATATATCCGACTATTTCTTAGGAAAAATCTCCAACCGATCGGGTTATCTGCTGGCAGACGATTTTCGGAGAATTCTCCGAAAAATTTTTTACAGTGTAGTCTAGTTTTCAGAAGTACAAAAACGTTACAGTTCTATTTAGCACCACATTAGTCCATCTGATTAGCTCCAAATTTTTAATTAGTTTAATGTGGGCCCATATCAGTTTCCCAAAATTCTATAAACATCTATAAACAAGTTTCAGATTTTCAGAATTCTCATGTTCGAATCTAAAGTAAGAGGTTTCACATTCTCAGATGTGATTAAAAAAACGCTTTGTTTTATTAAAGTTACATCCTATAAGTTGTGGGAAGACTGAAAACTCCAGATTAAAATGTCAGTTAATCTCAACTAAATAGAATTGATTAGCGATATAGGTTGAGAACTACTGTTACCTGTCGAAAATGACACGAATATCGAACAAAATACTGGCAACGGTTTCGCCGTGGCTAGCGAGGTTATATTTGTGAAGAAAAAATTGAGCGGGTGGCGAGTGCTGGCGCTAGGCGATCGGAAGTGTGTCAAATTACAGACGTCCGCGATATTAATGACTCCTAATGACATGCCCCCTTTCTTTGGAGCCTAACGTATCCCCTCTAAGAACTACTGGGCCCATCGGTTGAGGTCTTTTACCCCCACTACTCTTCCTTCTTTCCCCGGCTGTTATAGAATATCGCCTTAGCAGCTCGCAGAGTAGGGAGTAGCCGGTAGTACTGGGACCGGTTCAGGGAATCCACATTAAAATAAAATTACTAATTGACTCACAGGCTAATAGCAATAAGACAAACAACGGGCTAAATGCTATAAAGTAAAACACAGGTTGCCAATGAAGATTTTCTATCTCTCTTTCTTTATTCTCTCCTTTCTTCTTTTCGCTCTCTTTCCCTGAGAGACGATTCAGCTCCCTTTACCTCTCTCGTTGGTACGCAGATAACCAAGAACTCATTGGCAGAGGGACTTAACTCCTCTGGATACGACCGGTTCGAGATTTCCGAGAGACCAGCCTCGGGGATTTTTTTGTCTAAGATCGTTCCTCTTTTCCGTTGGCTTCGCCCTGCGTCCGAAGGACTCGCGGAATTTCAAATGGGTCCTCGAAACTCGGAAAGGGTGCACCGATTTTTTTCAATGAGAACCGATGCGCATTCCTTCAACGAGATGATGCTTCTTTGTATTCAACTTGATTCGCGATTCCTTGGGACTAAGTTCAAGACAGGTTTTATTTTTTGAAAATTTAATCGTTTCTCGAAATCTCAAAATGGGATTCTAATTCGTGGTAGGTGAAATTAATTCTTATTTTCGTTTTACTCGCACTTGAAAGCATCTGTTTACAGAATTATAGAGCAGAATATATATGTAATGGAAGAATTTACTACAGTCTCTTTATTATTTTCTACATTCATAGGAGAGGAAAAATATCAACACTTTTCGTTCATTATTGTGAAAAAGTGATATGTGTCAAGCTATATCTGAAGTTTTCGAATTCTCCCTTTTTCACGAAGAGACGTTTACTACCCTCGTAAAACAGGATGTTAGATGGGACGCACCACCTTGTGTACGTGTGACAACCGTCATTTCAAAAAATAAAATACGTTTCCTCAGCAACTTTTTCCACGATTTTTTTATTATACTTTTTATATGTAGAAATAGATGAATAGATATGTTTCGTCCTTTTCTTGATCGTTGTCTGAAAATGTTTCCAATAAACGAAATTTTTTTAGGGATACGTCTATAGTTGATTTGCCTGACTTTTGGTCAAATTGAAGGGCAAAGAAAAGCTTGGCTCATAGTCTTCTGCTCTAGAGCGAGTGGCTAATTTTTTTCCAAGTAAAGTATGTCATAAAGCCAATTACAGTTGGTAATTTGAGTCCCGCCCCGGCTGCTTGGTGGTTTGTCATTTGTTTTTAAGAACCCCTATGGCCAAAACGGCGTAACCGCCCTTTTAACTTGGTGTTGCGAGAAGGAAGAAAGAAAGCAACTATATATCGCGCTATATATGTATCTCTGCGGCTGGAGATGGAATCTCTCGACGGATCGTAAAAACTTTTTGTTTTCAAAGTCAACCGGACGACGATGCAGCGCCTCGATAATAATCGACCAACAATTTGCAATTTGCAATTTACAAAAGCCCTGAGGTTTCGCTCTTCTGTTCGCGGCTGGCTTTTCTCTCTTCCGCCCATCAACCATCAACCCCCTCGCTCACTTGGCTCCGGTATGGCCCGTGGAATTACTGGGGTTGGCCCTGGCTCACGTGACACCGACAAAAAACAAAAGAAATTCTCCACTTGAAGACTCCTGCACTCCAGAAAACCGCGTGAGAAAGTTCCACCTGCTGTCTACATTCGCGCTTTGGATTATATACACTTTCTGATTCCTTGAGATGCCAAGACGAATATTCCTGTGCAGAAATTTGGATTCTAGCGCGGCCCTGGCCAGTTTGCCACAGTTCTAGTGTGGTTCTGATCTCAAAACTAGCAAGGACCCCATAAGGTACATCACGCTTTTACTATAGTAAATACCCCAAGTAGGAAAAACTGGTCAATACCCCATCAATATTATAAAACTATTCTGGATTAAATATTTGTAATCTTTGATTACTGATCTAATTCATTTTCAGAAAATATCATAAAATAGAAAAGAGGTAGTTCTAAATCGAAAAAAAGTTTGTCGCATTCCCGAAATTTAAAGCGACAGTATCTTTTAACACATTGGTTAGATTTCTATTCGCTGCCTGTCCTTGGAAATCGAGATCTGAGCTGCCAACTGATTTTAAGGAATTAAAAATTATTTCAAGAAAATTTACGATATTGCAAAGATATCAAGATTTCCTAAAGGATTTCAAAAGATTCTAAATAATTTTAAGGAATTTAAAGCGATTTTAAAATATTTCAAGTGATTTTAAGGAATTCAGAGCGATTTTAATAGATTTCAAGTGATTTTAAAGAACTTAACAAAATTGCAAAAGAATTTAGGGCAGTTACAAGCAATGATTTTAAGATATTCAAAAGAATTTTAAAAAGTTGCAAGATTTTGGAGTAATTCGAAACCAAAGAATATTTTTAGATTCTTTAAAATATGTTAAATTCCTTTGAGGTCAACTTAAAAGATCTGGTCACCTTTTGACATTCCTTTAAATCTCTTCAAGTGTAAATAATTTTGGAAATTCCCTATTTTTACCTGATGTATCTAAGCCTTATTACTGCTGAATCGTTACCCCATAAATTTCTAATAATATAAAAATATTTTGATTGATTATAGAAACACCGACCAGACCCCTATTTTAAATAGGCTAAATGGCTCAATTTCCGCTCGGGATTATAGAACCGATCATTTTTTTCATGTAAATTGATTCTTCCTCGATCAAGGTGGAGTCATTGCGAGAAATTAATGAGTGTATTTGAATTTAATTTTCAGGAAATGTGCTTCAGAAGAAATACTAAACAGTTACTTTTCTTTACCTTGTATAGATTCCGGAGAAGCTGGTTCCTTGTCGATTCGCCCAAGCGCATCGCTCGCTGTAACAAAAAGAAATTGAAGTTTAAATATAATATTTTTATACTGATAAAAAGATTATTAAAGCACGTAGATTTTTTTTCTATTATTTTATGATGTGAGAATCGTGAGGCTTGATTAAAAAGAGAAGAAAGGAGTCTAATCTATGGGAAATTCGATTCCTGAAGTCGTGGGACCTTATCAATCAGGGCGACAGTCGAATTATGCTAAAACACGACCAATCAGCGTGACACATGGCACTCGATTGTCCACCGATAGAAAGTTCCCTTAAAAAGGGTCGCATTGCCCCAAAAATTGAGCACTCGATATTCAAATAATCTATTTGGGGGAACTTGGAACGAAAGTGGAAAGGAGATGATGCTATGGTGGTAATTCAGGGGAAAGATGACCACCATACGTCATGGCAGGGGAATGACCGACCCTCAGGGAGACCAGCTAGTACCCCCTGGGGGGCCGCAACTCACTCTGAAACGACTGTATTCAGATAATCCCCACCTCCTTCGCCACCTCAGAAACATTTCAATACGGGCTCTTGTGGGTTGTACCAGTATATTTTGATACCTCATAAAATAGCTATCTTGCAACCTTTCCAAGTATATAATATAGATACGTCAGTTGTTTTAGGTTTCAAAATATATGGACCCCAAGTCAGTCTTATGTAACAATAAATGGATTGGGGATCTATCAAATTTTGAGTTGGCCGAATTCGGTTTGCTTTTTCATAATTTTATTTCTA
>JAUESI010000036.1:2496792-2533835 GCA_032275145.1 Synergus laeviventris
TGTGTTCGCACACCTATCTTATTTGTGTAAGCTTTTATATAAACGACACTACGTTTATTTTTTTAAATTCGTTTTTATTTATCTGTCTTTATATTTATTGGCAATTCTGCGCGTCTAGTAAGTCTCGAATTAGTGCTCGACTACTTCCGCCCATTTACTATATTCTTAGGATTTTTTCCGGATCACGAGCCAAGTCGATAATTATAGCGGTGAGTAAATATCAATAAAAATCGCGAACAAAAGACTGAGCATGTAGAAGGAACAACTCGGTCGCGAAAAATCGGATTAGGACGAGTGGAAGCGAAAATGTAATTAATTAATTCGTACGCCATATTGCTCCTGACAAGGGGCGATGAGAAATATTATTTGTGAGAGCTCGAAACGCAGAAAAGTCTCTCTTATTACTTTTATGAAAAATTAACCCACACCGCCTTCTAGGAAACTGTTATCAAAATCTCATTAAATAAGGGAATTTCTCGCAGATTGGATAAGTGTAATTAATGATCATTTATTAGAGGATTGCAAATTACGAAATATATTTCCATGTAAATGTGAGAATATAACATTTTGTCATAAAAATAGTTGCGGAAATATTTTATACTGGCAGAAATTCTGCTTTATGTTCGACAGAAAAGATTAATTTTCAATTAAAAAATTGAGTTTTTAAGCAAAAATTGTAGAATTTTCTTATGTGGTTTTATTTTTATTGCCTCCGCATTTTTAAGAAATGTAAGGGATTTTGACGATTTTAAAATTATTTTATAAGAATTCCACAGTTTATATTATTTCGAAAAGATTTTGTGAAAGTTTTAAGCGTTTCGTGAAATTTTATAATATTTCTAATAAGTTTAAGGGATTTAGGGAGATTTTTATAATTTTTAATTCCAAGAGGTTTCTATTAGAAATTTTAACACATTTTCAAGTATTTTAATGGATTTCAAAAGATTTCTAATTTTAAAGATTTTTCTAGAAGTTCCAAAGTTCCTAAAATTACAAGTTTTTATTTATTTCTCAGCAGAAATTTATCCGGCGTTGCACGAGATTTCAAAGAATTTGAAATAATTTTGAGGGATTTTAAGGATTTCATTTGGATGCCTTGAAATCTTGAGAAATCTATATTGGAAATCTCTGGAACATCTTTTTGCAAACTCTTTGAAACTCTTTTAAAAATCTCTTGAAATCTACGTAAAACTGTAAAAAAGCCTTAAATTGTTTTGAACTTTTTTAAAACTCTTTGAAATTCATTAAAATATATCATGAAATCTCTTAAAATCCCTGGAAACGCTGAGTAAATTTCTGCAAGTAAATAAATAAAAATAAAATGGTTTTGGGAACTTTTTCTGATATTCTAAATGCAACATTTTCGAGACATTTCATTACAACATTGTTACAACATTTAGAGCAGTTTCTAAAATTGAATCAGTAGAAGTTCACTGAGAATCAGTGAAATTTTCATTAATCGTTACTATAAACTACTGAGAATTTCAATGACTTTTAACTGATTAAAATCGTGAGAAAAGAGTCACTGAGAATCAGTGGAATTTACTGATTCAAGTTTAGATAGCGGAATCTTTTTAATCCCTTTCAATCCGACGTTTTTCTATTAGGGTAAAATGTTTTCTTAAGATTCTTTAAAGATGCATATAGATGCATATAATTAAATCGGGATGGGTGTAATTTAGAGTGATCATGGTGGTATTTTGAGATCAGGTTCCTTTTGCTGTAATTATAAGCGTTATTATGAAGATCGGTTGGTAATGTCGAAGATCAGTCTATGGACTGAAAAAGAAGGAAAACTGTGTATGGGAGGTTTTGTATGTACGTGCAGGTAATGCACGTGAATACCTGTTTACGTTATAATCGAACGAGGTCTTTGGTTAACGAGGAGTCCAACTCATAACGTTTAATTAAGGCGCGGTCTAGCAGAGGGTACAGGGGCGACTAAAGAGAGGAGGGAGCCCATGCCCAGATCGTGACCGACCAAGAGCGCGGAAAGCGGCCAGATCGCCTGATAAGGATCTGATAAAGCCGCCCTCCCAAGATTACGATGGGCCTTGTCGGATCCTTAGGCTCCGGCTGAAAGAAACTGCTCTCATATGCTCTTAATGAACCCCGGATAACGAAGGGTGGACTATGATCTTATAT
The DNA here is from genome assembly GCA_032275145.1 of Synergus laeviventris. Lineage (NCBI taxonomy): Eukaryota > Metazoa > Arthropoda > Insecta > Hymenoptera > Cynipidae > Synergus > Synergus laeviventris. The sequence continues at coordinate 2,498,938 of JAUESI010000036.1, forward strand.
TTTCAGCTGGAAAAAGTAGTTTCAAATTTCTCCAGTGTAATAAATATATCCCGCTAAACCTTACCCCAACTCTTATTCGGCTTCTCATTATTTCGTATTATAGTAAATTGTTGGGAAGTTATAGAGAATAGAGGAAAAAATATGTAGGATATAAAATCTGGAGTATGTTATATCTCGTGGGATAAATTGAAGAGGTCGCGTAAGGGTACATTTGTCCTGCATCCCATATGCGAGGGTGAATGTTTGATCGGTGAGCTGGTTACAGAATTTTCTATGGTTTTCTCGCGAGTCACGAGGCTAATAATCCCTAAGATCGATGGATATTCGAGAAATCCGCCGATAATGTAAAGCATAACTGACACTCGACCTATCGCGATAATAATCCTCTTAAACTATTATTATAGTAAGCTTTCAAGGAAAGACTTCAAGTGCCGGCCAACATTTTATGAAAATGTATATTGGAATTAGTATGCGACTTCCTCTTGCAATTATCGATTCTGTCTTAGTGTCGATAGCATTCAAATATAGGATTAAAGAATAACTTGCAAATGGACGATTTAAATACGTAAGCATTTGTTTAAATAAATAATCCTGAATAGTAATCTGTCAATCAGAAAATGAGGATTCAATGGAGATGCAATTCGGGAAGAGATCATGTGAACGAAAGTTGAAATGTTGAGAGGCGAAGATCGCATGATCTAATCGAAGATAAGAGGATGAGCTGAAAACGGGACAACGAGAAGAATCGAAGTCTAGAGATTATCTCGAGTGATGGGGTGTCCAGAGTCCTAGCTTCCGAATGGAGAGGAATGGATTTTAAAATGGCGTTCTCCCTAAAAGTAACCCCAATCGTTGCAAGCTGCTCTAATCAGAGAAAGGGGGTTGGTTTTGCATTTTAAATCTACCCTGGAAAAGAATTGTCCTCGTCGATTAAAGAACCTCCATCGAAGCTCAGACTTGAAATAAAAAACTGTATCTTCATTCACTTGATCAAAAGTAAAAGTGTAAAATTTTTAAAACTTTGCAGCTCAGCCGAGCAATTTAATTTAATTTCATAATTCACGCTTATTTTAGTTTTAAAAGACCGACAATAAATTCCCGGGTCGTGTAACCAATGAGAATTTTAGGGACGACGCTAAAAGGGTGGAAGGTAGTTAGTGAATCTCGATCTATAAAAAATTGGGGTGGCAATCAGTATTAAGCGTGACATCCTCCATTATAGGGGCGCGTGGGGCTTTAAAAATATGTCAAACAAACGGAGGTGGCACGAAGTTAAATGTTTCCTGGAAAGAAATTTCACAAACTAATTTAAAAATTTAGTTTTAGGGAACACGAGATAGGATGCGGGATTAATTTTTTTGGGCATGTGAAGCAAATTATGCGGGTACTTTTTTTACGTGTGAAATGAGGATTTAAGTGCTTCTATGTCAAATGTTTTATTTTGAAAATGGCTACTGTAATTGAGTCTAATTACCGCCGATCTATTTCTTTTATTCTTTAAGTAAAGAGTACTTACGTATTCGAAATGAAGGTTTCATGTCTGCGTGCATTTTCCTCTTACCACGAAAATTGCAAATTCCCACCACCATTCTTAGAGTACAATTTAATTTGACTAATTTTTAAACAAATTAGTGCCGAAAAAATAAATATTTAATTTATGATTGTAGTTTATTTATGTTATTTCGATATAGAATAGTGTGCCGACGTATTCTCTTATAATTAAAAATATCCGGTGTGCGGAGGGGTTGTAATTAATGAAGAGGATGTTTATTACAAAAGAGTCTTTGTTTTCATGGATCACCAAGTTGGCCAGCCGGGGGCAACTTGTCTACTGGTGAGCCAAGAGTTGTCCGATCGCGTTGGTCAGCTTTTGCCCCTCTTCTGAAATAGTCTGGGGTCTCCCTGCACCCCCGCAGCCTCCATACACCCCCATGATCGTGCGAAGGGTACATACATTATCCGCCCCTGATCCTCACCCACCCGGCCACGTTTCGTTATAGGTACAGCTTTGAATTATAGAAACGCTTCTTTCCTCGATATGGTCCAGCAGAAGTGGGCTTTTAATTTCGTCTCAACTGTAAAACCACCCCTCCTGTTCTCATCCCTTCAGGAAATGCGATCCAAGTCCCAAGGTCAAAACAAATTGCTGGTCTTACATGCATAATTATTACAACCTCGAAACTAATTTATGTACTCAAATAATGTAATATTTGTAGAAACTCCAGAGCAGTTTAAATTCGAATTTGCTAAGGGAAGCAACGAAATTCTGAAAGGGTTCTGAAGTCGTAAAAATGGAAAAAGTATAAATGAACAGTAGGAGAGTTGCTAATGGTTCATTGCCAATAAGAATAAGGATTGGGGTTGTAAAATTTGGACAGGTAAAAAAAAACCAGTTCTTGTGAGTTTATTGCCGTTCCGGATTTCCAAACCCGGATTACAGTTCTATTTTTCCCAAATTATGGAGGCTGGTACCAGGTACCTACCTGATTATTGGCTATGAAATTTTTTACAATTCACAAGGTTGGGTTGTAATTCTCTCAATGCCTCTAAAGTTATATTAATGACAATTACTTTTTTTTACAAGCAAGAGAAACTTTTTTAACATGAGAGGTTTAGGACTCACCTGTAAGAAATTTAAAAAGGACGAGGCACATATAAATTTAAAAATCAATCGAGCATTTTCCAAGTGAAGAACTCTTTTAATAAAGCAGACTTTCTAAAAAAAATTTTTAAATACTTTCCTGCAGAATATAAAAAGTGAGAGTCACCTTTTTTGTCGAGGCAATTGTGATGCTCGTAATAATTTAGAATGGTGATTGGTTAATTTCGAGGAATTGAGAATACGGACATTTCTAGAGCGTGGATGTCAGCACAAGGCTCTATTATTTTTATACCGAGATCGAACCGCAGATTATCTAATTCAGTTTATTAATCAATTGCCGTAATTGTTTCTACCCGCAGAGGCGAATACATGTATATGAATGTATTTTATAAAGTCGAATATGAGCGTATTTTACACGAAATTGTGAAGAGCCTTTTTCACAAAGAAACTTAACAATCGAAGCGCTCACTGTTGTCACTTTCCTCACTCTACTCGCCTTGTCATTACATCAATCGCTATTAATTAGTCGGATATTATCGTTCCCAAGATGTGTCGTTGCATGAAAATTAACGACCTTCATCGAGCATTCCTACATTATATGGCTTCAAATTTAGATCAGTCTCATTAAAAGCAACTGGGAAAATTGCAATATATATTGAAATATAAACCTCTCAAGAATCTGGAACCTTATTTTCGTTTGATTTTTGATTTTTGAATGGAAAATTTAGTAAAGTGAAGGAGCAATAAATTTGTATCCATCAGTAACTGTGTTTCTATCTATGAGGAAAGACAAAGGGAGTGGAGAAGGGGAATCTGTGTTGGATGAGAGATGAGAGCCAGAGAGAGAAGTTAGCGATGAAAAAAGAAGACAGAAGGAGGGAGGCTGCGAAGGGTGCATAGAAAAACCAGGGAGAGAGTGGATTGTACAAACAGGGAAATAGGAACAGCCGGCTTCGCTTCATTTCGCTACAGTCTGTTCGAATCTGACACCCAGAGCATTAGTCACGAGCTGAATTGTGAATTTCGATTCTCGATAATCCACGCATTTGCACCTTGGCAAAAATTTTCTTGTAAATAATTATTTTATCTTTATTTACATACGTAATGAATAAAATCATTTTCTCAATTTTCTAGAATAGAACTAGTTTGAATCATCACTAAAGAAATAAAATACAGCCTGTTTTTGGAATTCCGTTCTAACACAATACGCGCAGATTCTCGCAAATTACCAAATTTCTCTTTCTAAAATTAGATTAAGTATTATCGAGGGGCACTGGCCTGGAAACGTTCATCCTCGAATATAGCTTGATAAAAGAGAAAAATAGAAGAGAACAGCCAGTTGACCCCACACCCACGCTTTTAGGGGTCCGCTTGGCACCCCTAGTTTTCAACCCCCGCTTTCTCTGCATTTGACCAGAGTATTGTCCAGTCGAATGGAGTATTGTCGATTTTGAATCATTGACAGGGTGGAATATTCAGGGATGGCCGATGGTCAGCCATTATTGTTAGTGTATCCTATATATTATACATACATCTACAAATCTCTTCACACACTACTACTCTCACAAGTCACAGGATTCGCATGTTCAGGGCAATGAGTACTCGAGGACCTTTCAACGTTTTCCTTTCTTTCTTGCTTTCATTTCCCCGCTTGCGAGTGAATTATTGTTCTAATTGTTAGCCATGGTAATGGCGAAGGGACAAATTTTCGAACCGACAGTTTTCAGTCAATGTAAACTGCCACGCTTTTCTGACACGTGACCAACGCACGACACGAATTTCGAATGAGCCACATTCGTAGAATTGGGATTTTAAATGGGGAGATTTAATTCTAATTTTATTCTAGGTTCCGTTGGCTGGATTTGAAATGTCTATTTGTAGGGGATTCCGAATTTATTCAGATCATTGTCATTTATAATACTTGGAAGTATGGAAGTATTCAATTTTGTATGGCGTATTCTTGAAGATTTATCATACTAATTTTGTAGATTTAGGTGAAGGAAATATGCATATGAAAAGTGCTTAACTGACACCTGCACGCATTCAAGCTCCAGGCATTTTTGCACACAGGTAGATGAATGTAAATTTGCGGAGATCTCAGAGGAGAAGTCAAAGCGATTTTCGGGAAATTTTGAGCAAAATTCTGACATTGAAAATGTTGAGGCACGTAATGCAAATTGCAAACGTGAGTCTGGACGTAATGACCGTCTTAGGGTCTTCTTTGAGAAGGTCTGCCTAACCCCACATTAGCATGTCATTCGACTGAATCGTCAGACTTCTGACTCGTGGCAAAACATCCATCCATCCACCGGGTGTGCCATTTTCGAGGATTCCGACTCATTAGGTTCCTTCGTGTTCAAAATCAGCAGAAAAAAAATACTCTTATTTATTTTGTGCAGCAAAATATAATGTCGTCTTGCAGGAAATATGAATTGATTTGAAGAAATGATACACTTTCTAAAGGAGATTGTGTAGTGAATATCCGGATGATTTGTCGCCCTGAGCGTGAACTCTACAATCCCAGGTCGTGACCTTTTATGTCCAAGCAGAGAGAAGTCTCTTAAGTATATCATGATGAAGCGTATAAACTACCAAACGTAAACGCGACCTTCGACCCCAGTGACCTCAGAAGTCATGGCACACGACACACGAGCAACGTTATTATACAACGAACAATGTCGCAGGCCGGTGCACCCCTAGACGAATCACAGTTGACCCCTGGGTTGCCCACTTTTGTCCTGGACAATGCAAACCACCCAGTGGAAAAATATACATACCTGGGAAAAACAGTTTCAATTTTCTTCCCTCAAAATCTCCATCTATGACAAATCCTAACTGCTAAATATTTTTATTTTACATTTTATTACTCGATTTATCCAAGGCATCGCAGTTACCTTTTTTAATCTGCAACATGAAAAGAGTTTTGTATTGATCAAAATTAAATACTTCTTGAAGTTGGCAAAGTAAAAAAAAAACTCTCCATTGCCTGTTTCTAGGTGGTCAGTCTCTTTTAATAATAGGGAAAGTAGGAGGAAGTGAATAGGGAGAATTCATAATTATCATTGCAAATGAAGCAGAAATGAGTTTGTTTCCATAGATGAAAGCAAAGGTCCGCATTCCAGATGCCTGGAGAAGGCAAATGGGCCAAGGTCCAGGACCCAGGAAGTAGGTAATAATTTCGAGGTGGAGGCCCAAAATTAGCAGGCAAAAGGCCGAAAGATGATTTTCCAAAATAACACGGCCCACAACAATAAAGACCAATTTCCCGAGCACCAGCTGCTGCCACCTATCCGATTCATCATCTCGCCTCCAGTATCCTCCTTCTCCAGTTCTCTTATTCATATTCCTATTTTCCATCCATGTTCAATTACTAACTTTCAGGTTTATATTCTCCACCCTCCTCAAAACCGATCGATACTTCCTCCTCATAATTACCTCTTTCTGACCATAGAATCTTTAATAATGGGGTACAAATCAAAACGTGAATTTGTATGCTACAGAAAATTTATAATTGGATGCAAACAATATGGTGTCTACTCATTTTCGTCCTTCAAATTCCCGATATAAATATCAGATCTTCTTTTACCAGAAGCATTATATATTTTGAATGAAGACTGTATGTTTCAACCGTAATTTAAGTATTTTCTATTATTTTAGGAATGAGAATCTTAAAAGAATGGCGATGCTGCATCTGGCGGCTGGAACGTGGAATTGTTTGGCTGTTAGCTCAGAGGAATGCGACAGGAGAGCAGATGGGGGTGGTTGGGGGTTGTTCAATCGGTTATTGATTGGAAATGTAAGCTGGAAAGCGTACGAGGGAGAAACGGAAGAAGTCAGTGCCAAAACGACCCGGCAGATGGCCACTGGTCATTCGAACTACAGGAAATATGCCAATCTGTAGAAAAACCTTGCTACCCCACACTCTACCTCACTTTTCCACTGTGTTCTATTCAAAAAATGTAAATTAGTGATGCACAAAGAATAATTTATCTATTTATTACCTTACTACTTTATTGACGCCACTTCCATTCCCTATTCCTTCAAATCTTTAGAAAATCTTTATTACCCATAAAATACGACTGGTCCCGAAAAATCTGGTGACAAGAAATTCACAATTTGCTAGGCAGTTTCTTAAAGTTAAATTATGTTGTTACTTCAGAAGCGCAACCGGATTCCGGTGACGGAAGTCATTGTCGAAGAGGGAAGGACCGGCGAGTGTCGGCTCGTCCTGAAAGTGGCTGGACAGGTTTTCGTAGGTAATTTCGTGGGTCACGATCCTCCTCCCACCGCCTTTCCACACAACATACACACCAAGCTTCACGCAAGATCTTGTGATCCTCCTCACACAAACACTCAAAAGCATGTATCAGTCCGCTTCAGAGGTCCGCGAGTGTGAGTGTGTGGTTTGGGGTCAGAGGTTAAGCGGCGTGATTGAGTCTTGCTTACACGGAGCCGCCCTTCGCTGCTCCTCGACCCTACCTCCTCCCTTCATGGGGAAGGAAACCATAATGCAATTTAAGCCATAATACTTGACTTTAAATTGAAAAGATTGCCCGGGGGATGCGAGGGAGCACTTCACTGAGAGGGTGTGTTGCCGCCTTCTTCTTCATGCTTGCGACAACCGGTTGCATGACCAATGTTCTTCAATCAAATCTCCATCCACCTTCACTTAAATCTTGTCAATATTGTCAATCTTGTATCAAAAGGAGTCCATACTGCTTATGATTTTAATGCCAAGTCTTTGTTGTCTTAACAAAATTATGTTGCAGTTTGCTCTTTAGATCATGTTTTAATCATAGACAATCTAGCCGGCAAACCAGAGGCTGACTCTGGCTGAACTCGTTGTCTCATAAATTCGGTTATCTCATTATTTACTTATAAGTATCCTTCCGTCAGATTTAATTACGTATTGAGCAAAAATTAGTTAATTAAAATAATAAAAGTGAGTTCGAAAGATGTACTATCAGAGCCTAGAATAAGGGAGTCGGTTTAATTAGCGGATTATGTTAAAGCGATATGCGCATGAACATCGAGGGGTGCGAGAGAAAGAGTGCAGAATTTTTGAGATCATAATTTTAGATAGGCCGATACTCTGCTCTTGCAAATGGCGGCATGTAGGCAAATTGAGGTGAGATTGGAGGTCAGCATTCTGCCAACCGTTACCGCATCATGTGCCCACAGGTGCACACTCGGTGGTGCAGAAGTAGCAACTACCCCTCTTTTTAAACCAGTTTATTCTAAATGGTACATGTGGAAACCTAAATCTTTCATCTTTATCAAAAACACTTGCAAATGTTTGTGATATTTATCAGTACCATTTATTTTTAGGTTTCGATAATTGAATTCCACTCTTTCATTCCATTGAAAGTTCGCAGGAGAAATGATGAAAACTGCACATTTTCTATATAGCACCTTTTTATTTATTACAGGAAATACTTCTGAAGCTGGTAGCTTTCACTTTCTGCGTGGAACATTGTCTGGAGTTCGTGCATAATAAGGAGTTAGCTGATCACGTTTTATGATAAGGGTCCAGGAGAGTCTGGAGTCTTTAAACGAATCACTGAGTATATAAAACCTCATGATTGGACGCTTAGTAACGGGGATCGATTTACTTGATCGTTATAAAACATCATTATGAAGCGATTATAGTGCCGTCAATGAGCTATACTCACTGAAAGTACAATGGCCAATGCCATAACAGAGCCATAATTAGAATCCATCAATTACCAATAGACTTCTTTAGTCTGAAACCAAAGTAGTAGTTTGGGCAAGATATTTTAATATCCAGAGTGCTGAGTGATCTTCCAAAAATATGTCTACAATATGTACAAAACTAGATAATTACTGGATAAACATAGTTGAAAAATATCTGAGCATTTAAGTTCCGAGAGTTAGAATTCACCCCATGAGACCTCCCAACCATCTCGTGCCGCCGCTTTGAGAAATAATACCACCCCCCTCGGAAACTCGTTAGCTGACCGCGGTTTCCGCGATTAAGTCGTAATCTCAGATTAATCTAGCATTTATATATCCCTTCGAAGACGATATACAGCGATGGGCACTTCGCGAGCAGTATATCATCTCCCGGTATGTACTCCGTGCAGATACGCCAAGGTACATCCTTAACATAAGACATAAGACACGTCCATAGCACAACAGTCTAATGCACACGCACACTCTTCACACAAGTGAATGGAACGACCCAGCCCAACCCTGACCTCGACCTTGCTCATCGAGGGGTGGAGGGAAGGTGAATAAAAAAACGAATATTAAAAAGAAGCGCAAAAAAGATAGGCACGATTCCCTCGTTCGAGCTCGTGACTGTAATAACGCGTTATATACGTTATGCGATCATAAGGTATAAAAGATACATACTCTGCCGAGTGCAGAGCGACCTTCTTGTTTGTCCCTTTTCCGTATTAGGTTTATCATATAAATATAATATGAATTAACGTGTGTTGTATGTGTGAGAAGGCGATGCTTGATTGGAAGTTTGAGCACAAGTGCAAGTGGGTGCAGCAATGTGGAAGGTGTGCGAGTAATGCACGTAGGTTACTTTCTTAGTTGGCAAAAGCTTTCTCGATATAATGTGCAGAAGGAACTGAGAACATGAGGAGAACTGAGAACATGAGAGGAACGAGGAAGATAGTATGGGTACTGATAGAGCGTAACTGACTTCTTGGCCGGTGCATATTACCGGGCTGTTAGAGGGCGGAGTTGGCTGATGAGTTAGCAACGTATTGACTTTATAATAATCACGTTAGCTGGTCCACCACGATCCCTCGGCATTACGCGCTTCTTCGCGCGATTTTACCTACCGGGTGAATTGCATTTTCCAACACACTACACCTTCCATTTATTATTTTAAAATCTGACGCTGAAGAGTGTAAAGTGTAAGGAGTTGAAGTACAAAGTTTGGCTGGAGAGAATCTTCGACATGACAGAAGGGAGTCTTCGTAAATCGTCTCTTGAAAGACTGATTGATGCCAATTCTCTAAAGTTAAACAAAGAGCTTATTCTCCACACTTATATAGTGATCACCTTTTATATTATGATCTTGCAAGTCTGGATTCCTTCGAGGGTTTTTACTTTATCCATTATACTCGTGCAGAAATTGCCCCATTTAGTGCAAATTTAACATAGGGTTCTGCCGAGGCCTTGGTTAGGATTTCTATTGCCAATAAAATTATTTTTATATAATTAGTCACTTAGGGGACGACGATATATAAGTAGTAATATATGTCATTAAATACCAATATTCCTAGCTTAAAATTATGTAGTAGAACTGAGATATTGTTGATGTTGAAACAGGGCATTCAAGATTTTTCCAGGTCGAAACCAAACATCCGGTACAAATAAGGAATTCCAGACGTTTTCCACACAGTTATTTATGCAAATATGTGTAAACTTTAACTAATATTGTGTATTGTTGACAAATACGGACATGTTTCTAGGAACTTAAACGGATTTTCATGAAAATTATTATTACAATAAATTTTATGACTTTTTTTCATAATTTTATAATAATTAAAGATGTAAAGAAATTTCAAAAGATTACAAGGATTTTTGTATATTCTTTCACATATTTTGATAACTGCCATTTCTTGAAAATTCTTTGAAATTTTTTAATATCTTTAAAAATCCTTTAGAATATTTACAAATATTTAAAAATAATTTAAAATCCTGAAACTATTTTGAATTCTTTTTGAAATTCCATAAAAACTCTTTAAGATCACTTGAAATCTCTTGAAATGGTACTTAAAATCCAGTAGGAAATTTTTATATATTGGAAATTTTGAAAAATATCTTGAAATCTCTTTAAATTCTCTAAAATTATTTGAAATTCTTTAAGATGTCTTGAAATAAAAAATTTTTGAATATCACTTGCAACCGGTTTTAAATCGCTTTTCATTAATTCAAATCACTTGAAATCCTTTTAAATTCCTTAGAATCACTTACACCTCAAGATCTCGAAATCACCTTGAATTATTTAAAAATCACTTGAAAATTTTAGAAAATCCTTTAAAATTGTTGAATATGATTTAAAATCACCTGAAAAACTTAACAAAATCTTGAAGTTACTTTAAAATCTTGAAACTCCCCAGAATTCTTTTGAAATACTTTTAAAATTCTTTAAAATCACTTGAAATCTATTTAAATCGCTTTAAATTCTCCTGAAATCCTTTTGGAAATCTTTATTTCTTTAAAATCTTATAAAATTTCTTAACTTTAAAATTACTTAGAGTCAGTTTAAATTTCTGGAAATCGCTTTTGAAATCTTTTGAAAATTCTTTAATTATATCATTTAAAATCTTGAAACTCCCCCGTGAAACTCCTTTGAATTTTGTAATGGCTCAGATTAGATTTTTAATATGCTTAAACAACTCAAGATATGACTTAGCAGGTGTGGAAAAATTTTAGGGTAGACTTAAGTTCAATCTAGGCCGAATTTAGTCCAGCTATTATATAATCTAGACGGACTAATTGAGTCCCTATCAGACCCACATGAGGGTCCAATTTAAACTTTTTTTTTACTTTTTACTCTTTATGTACCATATAACTGGAAAATATAGAAATTTATAAAATATAACTCGAATAGCTTGTGGAAAAGCACTAATTAATTTTAATACGAATTTTTATTATGAATTAGTTAACAACTAATACAGTAAAAAACTACTAATTCATTTAGTATGATTTACTGATCTAGTAGATTGCAAAAGATTTTAAGCGATTTTAAAGAATTTCAACTATTTCAAGGTATTTCAAGAGACTGGAAAATATAGAAATATAAAAAATATAACTCGAATAATAGCTTGCGAAAAAGCAAACTTCTAATTAGCATCAAATTATACAAAACAAAATGTAGCAATGGTATCAAAATAATTTTTTTGAGACTATTTTGTTATCACAACCAAATTTTGTATATTAAAAAGTAAAAATGTATGTATCAAATATTAAATATTAATATTAACATTTAATATTTCAATATTGTTTATATGATTCCAATAATATGGACCACCAAATAATTTTGTTATTATTTGTTATAAGCATATCAATAATATATCTGCGAATAAACTCGTCTAATGTGGACCCGATCAGTTCCCCATAATTTGTCCATACGGGACAACGATTTCAAAGACCCTGTTTGGTAGAATCCCTGTTATAGACAACGCTTATATTTGCATACCACTTCTGCCTTTGAGGGACTTGAGACTTAAGAAGCTAATGTGATAATTTATAATTCATTTGTAATAAAGCAACTCATTTGTACAGGTTAATAACCCAAGTATTTTATCTTATCAATAACAAAATAACAAAATAATAATATCAATGAGGAGTGAATGGAAAAGTCTCTAGAAAAGTAATCTTTGAAGTTGTTGAACTGTGTAAGATAGTCCTTTCGTGTGTAAATTACGATCCCGTTTCTCTCATTCGATGTATCTCTCCCTCGGGACGATCATTCTCCTTTGAAAAGACGGTGCCTTCTTCACCCTAAGGTATTTAAATGCCTTTTACGCTTGCCACATTGTTTTGATGCAGTTTTTGAAACGTATGAAAATAGGTGAAATTTTCGATATTTTGAATTATCGTTTGCCATCTGGAGTATTGTGGACACGTCCGGGTGTAAGTTATGGGCATTGCTTTAAAGTTGCGATTGAAAAGTGCGTGTGGAATTGATGATATTGTCAGTATTGAAAAATGCGCGGTGGACCTATTTTTATTTCATTAGCCATTGATGAATGGACAAACCCCTTAGGAGTATTAACCAATAACTGGCTAACGCCGTCGATACTGGATGCTCCATATGTAGGAGGGGTTGACTCGAGAAGGGGTGACATGAAATATTGACTATATAGATTTCGACTATTATTGCCAAGTGTAAAACACGGCAGCATTTGGCGCTAAAACGATCAAGGGGTGTTGCGTGCCGGGTGGCCGCCTGCTCGCGACAATATAAATATACGTATTACAAAATGAATAACTGGTCAAGATGTCGACATCCATTCCTCAAATCATTGATGTTTGAATTTAGAAAAAATTATAGATATAGTCTTATGATTTAGTTTCTAAGTATTATACGTTGTTATAAAAGGGAAAAAACATTAGGCAATCAATCAGCTGTTCCTATATCTTCGTATCGGTATCTCTGATCTTGTGGCACAAATTGAATTCTGATTTACTCCATCGCGAATTGTATTGCTGCCAAGTCGAAGGAGGGAATCTCCTATCTTCTTCTGCTGTTTTATTATTTATTGTCCGATTCCACCACACGGTGCTGTCGACTCAATATTCACTTATTGTTAGATGTCCAAAATGCCTGTCCGATAAGCATGGGTTCATTGTCAAAGAACTCTTAGAAAGCTGCAGAAATATTAGGCCAAAGCTCTCTTGCTTTCCTTATTTTTAAAAAGCCTTGGAATAAAAAAAAATTCAAAAATTTCACCAGAATCCCATGGATGAAGGGACGTAAAAAACGTGGTGTTATCTGCTCTGCAAGACGGACAGCTTTACATTGAGCAAGTCCTCAGGGAGCGTTGACCATTCTTTTTCTTCTTTTCTCCCATTTCAATCTTATTGATATACCGAATAAACACTCGTAAGTCGGACTCCTGGCTTTACGAGGCAAATTCGCCATGCCGACAATTTTTTTAGCTTGTAGTGAAACATAAAGCGAGATTCCGAAAATCCTAATCCTCTTGAATATGTCCTAATTCTTTCCATAGAATCATGAATAAGAAATGTTTTCCATTATCTCATACTATGTAATATTCTATTTGTCCAAAACGCAATATACATAGAGAATATAACGCGCATGGAGTAGCGGTTTTAAATTCCGTGAGTCAAAGCGATGTTTGACATGGAAATGTTGAGCGATGCATTAAACATGTTGGAGAGTGCTCTCTCCTTTTCTCTTTCTTTTTTCACCCGCCCCATGTTTCCCTCTCGATCTTTGCAAAGAGAAGTCGTCTGGGTTGAACCACAGGTCTGTAGACGGCGTTCATGGGGCCCCATAACCTCGCCATTGTCCAAGCAATGTTTACTTAAGCAAACGAAGGGAGCCCTTGCAAATCTGCTTCCGTCTTTTAAGACCGGTTTCCGGTTCCGATCAATATATCCAATTCCATTTCCTCCATGTTTAAAGCCCACTTTTTTGTTCACTAGTTCATTTTTAATTTTAATTTTATTTATAAATGAATGAAAAATAACTTTATTATTATTATTTGAGTGAAAAATCCTCTGACATATTAATACATCTTTTTTGTCGGGTTTTCCAAGATAGTGAAATTTGATGAATGAGATGGAAAAGAGGTGAGTGAATGGTTTCGTAAATAAACCTGTGAGAGGCAATTTTACGGAACCATTTCCGTAAAAGGAGTCCCATTGTCCGGCAAATGACATCAAGCTTATTGTATTATTTAAAGAGCCCTGCTTTAAGGTTTCCTGAGGCACTCACCCCAGTGAAATTCGCCACTCGGGCCTAAAGTTGTCGAACCTTCGAGTTTTTCACCACTAAAAATCTGGCAGGACCTCGTCCGTGTCGAGAGGGATGATTTTAGGGGTTGGTGACGTTCTTAAAGGAGTCCGAATTCAGCACATTGCGACATGAAAAGTTCTCACAAAAATTTATTCGACCTAATCCATTTCCTAGGTTTATCGTTTTTGAAATGCACTCGGAAATATAAAATATTCCATAACAACAAAGGCTTATTTTAAGGGGCTACACCACCCTAAAATTTTCAAAAGATCGATATTTTTCGTTTAGATAAATTTGTTATACTTTTAAGAATATTTTAAACGAAGAATCATTTAAAAATTTTGTTTTCAAATTCCCCTACGTCACTCGATAGCTATATTATACCTTTCTTAATAAGTAAAAAAAAATTTTATTTTTCAGATAATGCCTGACAGAGAAACTACACCATCAACAAAGATTTTAAAAAAAGGGCCCTACTTATTATAGTTCATATCTTTGCCATTTTTTAATTTTTTAAATTATAGTTGCTGTTTCGAATTATATATCATAAAAGTACTATGTATATATATGTAAAATAATAATGAATTATTTTATATCCAAACTGATTGCGTAAAAAAAAGCTTATATATTTATACCAATTTGTAAGCTTATAGAATTACTTTTTTGGTGTTAAATTAAAAATTTTTTAAAAATGATTAATAGGCCATTGATGATAAGTGATGATATATGAATGAAAAATAAAAAAGTGATTAAATTTGTGACTTACCGGGTGAGATGCCGAGTTTAGCTTGAAGGGTTGAGGGACTCCTAAGATCAGGGGTTGATACAGGGGCGATTGTGGGGGGTGACAGGTGCGGGTGCGTCGGAGCTCCGCCACCTGTCGTCGTCGTCGTTGTCGTAATAGTTGTTGTGGCACATGGATGCAAAGGAGACGTTCTTTTAAGGGTCTGCTCTGTCCGCCACGCGACCTCATTATCACCTATCCACACTTTACCTGTAAAAGTAAAAGGAAAAAATCATTAAAAGAGACCATTTTTCAATCGTTCAATTACCAATTGTCAACTTAAAACTATAATTATGAGTTTACGTGTTTCTCAACGATGGCCTCTCATTTATAGGAAAATTATTGTTGAAATTAATTTAATATATTTTACAAGAATATTCCCGTAGAGAAATTGCATCATTTTAGCTCTATATCCTTATATTAATATCTGGTAATATCTCATTAATAAAAAACTTAAATTGGTGTTGACAATTTTTTTATATTCTTTTAGGAAATCTTAAATCTGGTATGATCTTTGGAATTCCCTTTAAATTCTGTCGAATTCCCTAAAATATCCTTAAATCCTTTCAGACCAGGCCCTGGTTGGGATTTTTATTTCAATACAAATATTTTTATATAATTAGGCATTTATGGGATAACGATATTGTAGTAATAACGCTCATTAATACCAATATATATTTAAAAATTAATTGTTGACAAACACGGACATATTTCTAAGAACTTTCAGCAAGTTTTTAAAGAAAATTATTATTACAATACATTTTATGATTACATTTTTTTTCATAATTTTTAACAAGGTGAGATTTAAAGGGATTTCAAAAGATGACAAATGGGGTCAAGGGATTTCAACAAATTTCAGCAGATTTCAATAGATTTAACAGATTTTAAGAAATTCAAAAACATTTTTCGTTTTCAAACTACTTCAAACTTTTGAAACTTTTTTTTATTTTTTGAGATTCTTTCAAATCATTGAATTATCTAGAAATCCTTTCACATGCTTTGATAACGCTGCCAGTTCTTGAAAATTCTTAAATTTTTATATTCTGTTAAAGTCCTTTGAATTTGTTTAATATCTTTAAAAATCACTTGAAATCTCTCGAATACTTAATACAATTGTTTAATTACTTTAAAATCTTGAAATTCATTCGAATCCTTATGAAATTCTTTTAAATTTCTTCAACATCACTTGAAATAATTTTAAATCCCTTTGAATTCTTTAAAATCACTTGAAATTACTATAAACCCCCTCAAATTCCTTAAAATTACTTGAAATAATTTGGGCAGTCCTCATATGTTTTAAATCTTGTAAAATTTCTTGAAATCCCCTGAAATTCCTTAAAATTAAATCTTGGATTCTTTGAAATTTTGTAAGATTTCTTAAAATTCTCTTAAATTCCCTAGAATCACTTCAAATTTCTTGAAATACCTTTTTGGAAATCCTTAAAGATTATTAAATATCATTTAAAATCCTTTGAAATATCTAAAAAAAAACTTTAATTAACATACTCTAAAATCTTGAAACTCCCGTGAATTATTTAAAAATTTTTTAATACTCCTTAAAATCACTTGTTTCAATATAATTATTACCTCTTTTTTATAATAGGATTTTTAATCAGAAAAGGAACTAGTTATATAAGTAATCAAATATTGTAAGTAATGAATCTAGAATATTTTTTTCATTCACCAGTTTTTCTTACATGGGGTATTTACCAGTGAAAGCGTGACGCGCCTTGTGGGGTCCTTTCCAGTTTTCAGGATCAGGACCACACTAGAACTATAAGGGAAAGCTGGCCAGTACCCCATTAGGACCCTATCAAAATTTCTGCACGGGCTCTTGAAAAACTTTTTAATTACTTAAAAATCTTGAAACCGCTTTAAATTCTTTATAACCACTTGAAATCTTTTTTGAAATTGGTTTAAATTCTTTAAAATCAATTGGCAGCTCTGATCACATTTTTAAAGTACAGGCGGTGAATAAAAATCTAACCAATAGGTGAAGAGAGAATTTGGCTTCAGAGTTCGAGATTGCTAGAGTCAACTTTCGATATAATAACAATCCCTTTTTTATAATATGATTTTTTTTCAGACAATTCACTAGTGAAGTAACCAAACATTGCAAATAATTTATCCAGAATGCCCTCAATTTTTGCTATAACTAAAAATTGTCGAAAATACTCAAGAAGTCAAACTTATTCCAGAATTAATGTGGGGTGAAGGAATAAGAGACCTGAAAGGAAAGTAGCATTCATCAGAATAAAACTGTGTATTATCGACGAGCAGAAATGTGGAAATAAGAAGCAGGTTGCCTAGATACCGAGTTATGTTTGGGTTTGGGGATGGAATTGTATTAATAATACACACATGCATGTTCCAAAGATTCTTTTTTCTATAGAGAAAATGGATTCTCTCCCCTAACGCTATGCGCGTAATTAGCAAATCCTTCTCCTTCCCTTCTGCCACTTGGTATTTCCAGACAACCCTCATGGACTATGCATTTTCCCCAGTTTTTCCATTTCCCTTGTTTCCCTTAATTTCTGGGAATAATACCCTGTGCTGGATGTTGTCCTAAGCTGCAGTGTCTAATTACGAAGGGGAATCGAGATAGGGCTCTCTTATGGGCTTTCGCAACAACACACTCGGTGTCCAAATATATTTTCATTCCACTCAACTCATTTTCCATTTCTTTTTTCAAGTTTGGAGTATATAAATAAAATCTAGTCACTCTCGAGTTATATTTTGTATTTATCTTTGATATTTACCAACATGCGCGAAGAGAGATTTATAATTAGAACGCCTACTTATATAAATACATATATATGTGTATAATTAACGTGTAAATGAAAAAGTAGTAAATTTAATCAAAATTAAAATTGTAAATCAAAGTTTTACATATATGCAGTTCACACCTTTCAGGAAAAAGAACGATATAATTAATGTTTAATATATTTCTAATGAGTTTCTCTAATTGGTTTTCATATAATTGTGTAAAATACGCGTGAAATTCAAATAACTTGCAATAAAATAATGCAATAATGACCTTAATAATGAGATATTAACATTTGAAAGAAATATAAATTATGATTTATGCAAAAGGAAACGGAGGAGAGGCACACATACCACATGTAATGTTTCTGGAGCGTGGCAGCGAGATATTTGCGAAGCACGCAAATACAAGCCGCCTCCGCACGCGCTGATATGTGTGAGTCAGAGTCGGTATTATTTGCTTGATGAATGATTTAGCCTGCTTCCCTCTTTCTCACTCCAGCAACTCATTCCTTGCTCGGCATCTCCTTTTATCCAAAGAAAGGCCGCGGAGAAGTTCACGAAAGCGAAATCCAGATTGGAAAACATAGAGGGAGGAAATGCCACGAAGAGCAAAGTGAAATGGAGGGAGAAAAGAGGGTGGCAACTAAAACTGTCTGTATGGAAGTTTGAGTGAGAGAAAAGCAGCTAGAAAGAAAGATGGAACGACTAAGGAAAATGTGGCTGGCGCTAACTAAGGGCGTCGGCTAATCAATATCATCAGAGAATGGCCACTTACCTCATCCCCCCCAATAAAAACCCTCGCCGTACATTTTTCGAGCTTCTCTGCATCAAATTATTTTCAAAATATATGATATGAAATACATATATGTGTAAGATGAAAAATTAACTTTTTTTTTACTGTGTTTCGGAATATTATAGTAATTACTTTTTCTGGCAATCCGCCTAGAGCCATATTGAAAATGATCCCTAACTTGAGCCAGTTTCTTTAATCTTGCGATGTTTGCATGGTCCAACCTCGAAGTCACCCCTATGTCCGAGGCAAACGAAACAACCCTCGTAGCAAGGACTACAAGTCTTCAGAAAATTAAATTATCTCGCTTCTCAGAGGCAGAAGGATAGATTGAAACTTGCCCAGTCTTTTGTCCACGCAAATATTGAGAAGTAGCGATTTAAACTACTTATATTACAGAAGTTCAGATTTTGATATCGCTGAATCTTCGTCAGAGTTCAAATTTTGATAAAAAAAAAGATCAGGTGTTTGCTGACATCTGGTAATTTTCTATAGGAAATCGAAATTCCCTTCGGCCACGGCTAGCCACTATTTCGACCCCGAGAAAAGCAGTTCGCATAAACAGAGCCATTCATTTCGAGACCCCACATGCCACCCATTGCCCAATGGGCTTCTTTCCCTCTTTGCATTCCCTCCGTTCATTCGTCCAACGGCGCGAACTCCATTCACGGGTTTATCACTGTCCAGATAACAACGATTTACCTACACGCAAGGCTTAGGGTCGACTTAGAAGGGTGGAGGGGTGGTTCTATGGAGGAAGAGGCAAAAGAAAGGCAGGAAATGGGGAGGGAGTGAGAGCTTTTTGGATGGGAGGAGGGTGGATCTGGCCAGCCACCTTGCATTCAGGAGTATTTCACTTTAACGGCCCCCAAGGGAATTGGCTGACCCGGCCGGACCCTTCAGCGTTTCAGCATAATGGACCTCTACATTACTTATTCGTCCCGGCCAATGTCCTCCGTCCACTAGGAAAACCGCGGAGAGTCGTTTCCACGTCTAGCGATCGAATTTAATCTCTTTTTTTGATTAGAATGAAATTTTCTACAAAGTTGAATAACGCATTCGAAAATTCTAGTCAATTGTCAAAATTTGGTAATTCACTGATGCATTTTCAAATTTATTTTCCAGTTGCAGCAACAGACCAGTTAACCCTATTTAAAATGGGATTCTGACGAGGTGCTCCTCGGGATTTATATTTTCAATAAAAATATTTTAGTATAATTAGGCATTTATATTAGTAGTAATAGCTCATTAATGCAAATCTTCACACTTAATTATTTTAGAATTGAAGTATATACTTTATCTGATTATATTTGCATATTGGGAAATTAACTTAAAATGTATATTGTAGATAAACATATTATTTTCTATGTAATTAAGCAACTTTTGAGCAGATTTCGAAAAATATTTTTTGTGTTTTCAAATTACTTCGAAATCTTGATCATTGGAAATCCCTTTGAAATACTTTGAATATTCTTTGAAATATTTAAAAATAATTAAAAATCTTAATTCTATATTATGCATTTTTTTCAAATTCCTCAAAAATTACTTAAAATCACTTGAAATCGCGTTTAATTCATTAAAATCCCTATAAAGTCTCTAGAAATCCATCAAGAAATCTTGATAGTTTTGAAAAATTGTAGAAGCTTTGGAAACCTGTTATTAAATTCTTTAAAATCATTTTGAATTCTTTTAAATTCCTCGTGTGGAAACTGATCAGCTTAGACATTTTTAAATACTGGCCCTTTAGAGGCCCTAAAAAATCGTGCATCTATAGTAAGTCACATTGGGCCCTTGCTGGGACCTACAATGGCTACCATTTTTTTTAAATTTCTAATTTCACACTGCAAAAGCCCAGTTGGGTCCTCGCAGGGGCCTACCTACTTTGCCCTCTTATTATTTGCTACAAAAAACTCTAAATCGAACCAACTTGAAAATAAACTAAAGAATTACTTTTTATCTGGAATTGTTTATATATTTTGTGGGATTAAATGGTTACAATATTACCTTTTATAATTGTTAATGACTATAATATTATTTAGCTCTCACAAAAAATTTAAAAAAATGCCATATCTAGGCAGCAGAAGGAGCAACATGGGATCTATAGAGAGCTTAGTTGGGTCCTACATAGGGCCCTTCAGGGGACAGCTAAAAAGAATCACTTCAAATATATCTTGAAATCCCTTTAAATTCTCTAAAATTTCTTGAAATCTCTATAAAATCAGTTGCAATTCTTTAATATAATTTAAAATCCCTTGAAATGCCTAACAAAATTTTACAATACTTTAAAACCTTGAAAGTCTCCTGAATAATTTGGAAATTTTTTTAAAATCCCTTAAACTACTTGAAATTATTTGAATATTGCAAATATTTAAATAGTTATTTAATCTTGATAGGATGTTGACCACTTTTCCCTACGTGGGATATATATTATGTAAGAGCGTGACGCGCCTTTCTATAGTTTTCCAGATCAGGACCACACTAGAACTAGGGGAAACTGGCATTGGTATCGTTTTCGTAAAACTAAAATTAATCTTGAAGAGTTTCCGCACCTGGTCTCTCTTAGAATTATCGATCTTATTCCTAAAGTAACCGAGAAGAAAAGTATTAGAGTAACCGAGTCATCAACTCTCCTGGAATTAAAAAAAAATAAAAAAATAGGCTTATTTAGACTTTCAGTCAATAAAAATGTTATGAGAAACTTTGTAAGTCAATATTCTTAGAAGAATGAATTTTCAGTAGTTAGTTTTGTTGGTTGCAAAACTGCGCCGTTCGAGAGTAAACAAGCTTTGAGTTGAAGAAAGACTTTATCAAATAATAATAGCGTTGCTGTAGCATAATAGTAGCCTTTCCAAGTGAAGGATGATGACTTGTACGATTAGTCCATTTTCCAAACAGAATGTTGCATTTGATAAGAAAAAAAATTAATGCGGTGTTAACGGCGTTGTTCCTGCATAAAATCGGCCTTTCTCATGACTGAGGGCAATTTCTGTGGGTAAAAGACTGCTTCCCATGCCCAAGAAATACATTCAAGTATAAACGATTATCGTAGGCCTTCAAGAACTTTGTACTTCAGGGAATCCAGTAGCCTCGGGCCTGGAAGATTCGCGTGTCCAAGGAGCGATTTCCTTAAATCGAGGGAAAAAAATAACTCCAGTAATTGAAAATTTCAACAAAGTTAACTCCTTTTCGTCTCATCTTCTTCTTCCTTCTCTTTTCTCTAATCATTTTTCTGAATGAATTTTGCGCATTTAGAAACATTGCGAGAAAGTTAAAAATAGTCTAAAATCAAATTCTGATCTTTCTTGCAATTTTCAAAAACATCTGAATTTTTTTTATATGGGTAAAACTATATTCTTAGAGTATTAAAAGAATGCTATAATCTTTTTCCCGTAGTACTCGAAAGAATTGAAAATTCCTGCCCAGTCAAGGGTTGAGGGATGTCGGGATAAAATGTTGGAGTGAGGAGTGAGGGGGGAGGGTGGAGAGCAAAGAGAGGCAGCACAGCGAACGCGGATAAAGCGTCCGATATAAGATTAATAGTGGAGGCTGACCGTCGACGAGGGTGGCTGTCGATGGTGATTCCTCTTTGAAGGTGGACCCAAGGGTGGTGGCCAAATTGAATCCTGTTTAGGACAGGAAAGAGGAACCAGGAGGAACGCGTCCGAAGCCCTCGAGCCAACTTTCAATAAGTAAATTGCTGCCACCTACCTTTCTTTTATCACGCATGCATCTTTTTATCTCAAAACCTATCTTCTCTTCAATTTATTACAAAAAACATTAGAGGCAATATTTCTACTCAGTATTTAATTTATTGGTAGAATTGATGTGTAATGTAAATAAATAAGTTATACTATGGGTATAAAATATTGTGAAGAATTTATTGAAGTCAGCACAGAATAAATATCATAAAAAATGATCGAACATCGAGATTAATTATCGCCGCCTTTATTACCTCTGCTTAGAGAGCAGGGTCCCTTTGAGCGATCGGCTCAACGTCGTATTTAATTTATGAGTGAAGGTTCTAAAATACCGCGATCATACACATGATTGATGTGTATTTTATTCTTGATCCGAGGAGAGGCGGAAGTCGCGTACAAATCGTGCTCTTTATTATAGATATGTATAGAACGTTGTCAATAGACCCATTTGCTTATCAACCATTGACTAATAATTCTCTGTACGAACTTCGGAATTCAGATAACTCACATGCTTAATTGACATGCTTTATTCTGATCCAGAGAATTAAAATTCTTTAATTGATAGAAATTATGCTCGCTGAGTTTGAATGATTTTGAGATTATATGTTATTGCAGACAATATTAAATAAAGTTTTGTAGTTTAGTCAATGGTTAATCCACTTTTGAAAACGTTAGAGGAATTTCTGCAGTGGTGCAATTTGGATTATGAGAGATGAAAATTCGTTGGTGGAACAGCTTTACCGTTTCTCTTGAGTTTGCCCTTGTCACACAACTCACAGAGAACCGATCGATAAATCCCCTGGCCCTTGATACTTTTACACATGGAAAATTCTCCTGCTTACTGGTAGTGGTTCTCGTAGGTATTTTTCATTGTCCTTAACACACTCAAGAAAATGCGACCTGCTACAGCATTATTTGAAGGAGAAATAATTACATAAATGAAAAGAACGGAATTAATTCAGTTGCAGGTTTTGGTTTGTTCAGCGATATTGAACTGAAAGGTAAATGAAGAAAGCGTTTTAAAGCAGAATTTTCTTGGAGACTAGGATATAAAAGGTGAAAAATGAGGATATTGTAGATTTGCGTCGACTCAGTAGAGAGTGTAGATGAAGTAGGTAGAGCCATTCTGAAGAAAGTGAATAATAAAAAGGTTTTTCACCGGAGGAGAGGATGAAGGCAGGAGAAGCGAAAGGGTTGCGCAAGCGCGAACCGCCCTTCTTCAATCGGGGTTGCCAGCCACCCCGAAGCATAACTCGACTGCTCTACCGACACCTACAGCCAATCTGCATGCGATTCGTGGAGAATGCCACCATTTTGAAACCAGTTTAAAGCGAGAGTGGGAATTCGTATATTGAATTCAATATCCTACCCATTCCTGAAAAAGGCCACGCCAACATTTTAATAAGATAACAACTTTGCATGATTTGATACAATCAATGAAGAATTTTGCAACAGTGGGTCATCTGTTGTCTGTAATCTGTGATATCGATATTTGAATGCGATTACATTTGTGATGTCAAACTCGTCGACTCATTGAATTTTCGACGTAACACTGATAAGGTGATAAGTAAACTCAATTAAAATACCCCTGTTAATGATTCATTCGTTTCTCTGTCTGCAGTCGTTTCGAATTTGAACGTCCATCCAAAGTACATTTGATAGAAGAATTAAACCACCCATGATCGTCAAATTATATCACAATCCCTGATACGATCGCTCGCAGATAATAAAATTCATCCACGAAGTAAATATTTTTGACTTAATTCGCGAAAAGTTTAATCAAATTAAGGAAAAAAGTATTATTATAAGGATTACACAATTGTGTCATTGAGAGGTATAAAATAATCTTTTCCTGGTTTTATACGAAAGCCATCGAATTTATATGATATACAGTTTAAAAATCTGTATTTTAGAGATATAATGGATCAGAGCATTTTGTCGATAAATTATAAAATTATATTGATAGGGGAGTCCACTATAATAAATAAGCAACTCCCGCTTGTAAAAATCACGTAAAATATGAGAGGCCATATTGCCGCTGCGAATGGAAATGACGAGTGTCGCGGTCAGGAGTCCCACACACGAAGGGGTTGTTGAAAAAAGGGGGATTGGCTTCTCTCATTTTAAAGTCACAATGGCAGACACACGTCGATGGAATCTATCCGTCCATTTCAAAACTAAACTAAAACCTCGGATCGTGCATCTGCGTCCGTTTCTGCTTTGGCATACCTGAATTAGTGTGTGCATCTGTATTATATTATATTATATTATATTATACTGTATACTATTATACAAGGTAAAATACAAACATAGACAAATATAAAGACTGGGACTCGTTAGAGTACGTGCGAGGCACGAACTCAGCACGCGTTTGTCATCCCCATAAGGCAAAAGGGAGAAATTCAAGTAATGCGAGGACCAACCCCTGCTGGCGGTACCTTTCAGCCCCTTTTTGAGAACCACTACCCTTCCTCAAACATTTTAAACTTCTCCCCAAGTAGCGCATATTATACTTGATGCTGCTTAGAGTTTATAGCGCATATGCGGATTTGTATACATGTTGCGCGTATATACATATGCACGGGCGTGCGCACGACTTGGCGCACAATAGGACCACTACCGTTACGTAATTCTTTTTCATTTCCGTGACAGACGAGCCACGGCACGAGCGAACTGCACCCTTTGTTGCATCGCGTCACTCTAGCCAGCCCACTCTCGCATTTCAATTTCAAACATCAAACCGCGGATGCATTCATTTTTCTCATTTTTGCGGCTCTAGATTTTTTGCACTGACTGCTGAATGCGCAATCCACCTGTTTTTCGATGATTGTTTACGTTCTATATGTTTTCCTAAATTTATCGACCGGCTCAAAAACCAATTTTCAAGAGTATATAATTAATGAAGCTGGCGCTTTCATTTCTTGAGTAACTATAATTGTGATTTATTTTATTTATGGAAAAGGGCGAATAATGAAAAATTCTTATTTTCTTAAATTACACATAAAAATAATTTGATGAAAATCTCAGTATATAAACTGCGAAAAAATATCTGGTTTTTTTTTGGTTTTACGCAATAATGAATAAATTAAACATTTTTTCCTTCTATATATCCACACTTTTATTTCTAATGTAAAAAAATCACATTCTGGCCACAATTTGCGCATTTATCAACCTTTATCGCTGCTATATATTTTTGTTTTAATTATTATAGTTTTAAATTATATAAATAAGCAGTTAACAAGTTTAAGCGCGTCCACGTAGCGCTTCGCGCTTGAAAGTATTTAATCGTCTTTTTAAAACTAATAATACTTATGTTTCTTATCATTTTCTCTGAATCTCGCGTTATTTAGCTTAAAATTTGAATTTGCGATTTTTAAGAAAATTCAAAAAGGTTTTATACCACTCCTATAGAGCGTTCAAAAAGCAACATTTTACATCTCTTGACTTTTTTTCATGCCGTGTGTTTTTTGGCTTCAAATACAAATTTTTTCGTTTTTTTTGAATTTTCGAAATTTTATAAGTCTGACCATTTTTTTAATCGAAAAAAGTCATAAGGATTCATTCTTCGACTTTCTCAGTAGACTATTACGAATATCCGTGCATAGAATTTGTAAATTAAAAAAAAGTGGTCTCAAAAATATTCAAAACTCTCAAACTTTTTGAATTTTTATCCGAAATGGCTGGCTAACGAAGTTGACCTTCATTTTAAAACACTAATCAATTCTTTCGAGAGTTGTAAAAAACTAAAATCCACAGCCTGGCAGACACATTCTTCAAAAAATGTTTTTTGGATTTAAAGGGTCTCAAAATGTGGAAATTTGATAAAAACGGTGAAGAGGAGGGTAAGTGTCATATTTTATAAAAATCAATTAGAATTTTAAAATACCCTTGTAGAAATTGCCCCATTTAGCCCTATTTAAAATAGGATTCTGACGATCTCAACAGATTTTAAAGATTTTTCAGAAAACTTAAAAGAAATTAAAAAACATTTAAAAAACGTCTATGGATTTCAATAAATCTCAATTTTCAAGAGATTTAACAGATTTTAAAGAATCTAAAAATATTTTGTTAAAAGTCTTTACAATTTTTTAATAATACCTTAAAATCACTTGAAATCTCTTGAAATCCTGTAAGATGTCTTGCAATTTTTTAAATCTTGGGAAAGCTCTTGAAAATTCTTTGGACTTCTAATACTGAACAACATTTTTTAAATACTTGTAATAACTCATCCAAATTCTTATAAAATTCTTTAAAATTACTTGAATATTGAAAATCCTTTAAAATTCATTAATATAATTGAAAATGCCTTGAAATATATTTAAGAAAAATTGTATATTACTTTAAAATCTTAAAATTCTCCTAAAGTCTTTTGAAAATCTTTAAAAACTTCTTAAAACGAATAGAAATCCAACCAATCAATGAAAACTCTTTTTTAAATTCGGATGTTTATTTGAAAATTAACCACTAAAACCACGGCAGAATCCCATCCAAATTTCTGCACGGGTATATATATTTTTAATATGCGTAGACTAAAATGGAGAGACAAAACTTCTGAGTTATAAATTGGGCCCAGTGTCCTTACAAGTAAAACGTTTAAAATCTTTATTTGTATTTCGAAGGCAGCAATTTCCCATTTTCGAATAGCCAGACGTTCCGGCGCAAGGGGACAAAAGCGAGTCTCGTGCGATCCAGTAATGGCAATGGACCAGGTTGAGGTAGCGGCTACCAGTTTTTCTCGAGGAGTCGATCGGGACCAACTGCATCCGCAGACTCCGATATATAATGCATTACGCATGCACACCGGGATGCATTGCATGAAGAGACCAGAACGTGGACTTGGAACTTGGAACTTGGACGCCGGCTCTCTTCTCATGTTGTCTCCAAGTGGCTTTATAGTTTCAATCTTTACGGCCCACGATCGCAGCTTCGAACCTACGCACATCTACACATACGCACGTTTCCACACGCATTACGCGCAGCCAATTGCATTGGCGGTCTACCGACCAATCGGATTATCCTGCGATGAATTCATCCCTTCTCTCCACTACAGCCGTCGTTTTCAAACGAGCTGCAGTTTGCTTTAAAGATTTTTTTTTCTATTTCTTTTCCCCTTTTACTCTCTCTCTCTTCCGACTACATATTTTTATCTTCTTCCCGCTCTTTCTCGATGAGAGAAATCAAAGGGTGCCGTGGCATAAAGATATTTCCAAACTGAGTTTATAGCAATTTTATTATTGTTGGATTTTCATGTGTGGAAAATCAAACATATATTCATTGAAATCTATTAAAGAAATTAAAGAAGAGACTATAAGAGTCAAGATCAAAGCTATAAAAAATGGAAAAGAAATATTTGCTTCTATAAGAACTCTTCAATTTACTTGAGAGAAAAAGGAAAATGATATATCCATTCCACGATAGTCTCTCGTAACGAGAGGTCTTACC
The DNA here is from genome assembly GCA_032275145.1 of Synergus laeviventris. NCBI lineage: Eukaryota > Metazoa > Arthropoda > Insecta > Hymenoptera > Cynipidae > Synergus > Synergus laeviventris. The sequence goes on from JAUESI010000036.1 coordinate 2,526,496, forward strand.
TAAAGTCCGCAATGATAATAAAAACCGCAACAGAAAGATCGACGTATATCTAGACTGAAAAAAGTCATAAATACGACGTCCTTAAAAACAAGGACAGTGGTCCTTAATAGGTTAACACAAGCATCGTTCTGAAGACAAAAACTACATACGCAATTCGATAGTCTCTCGTTGAAGTTAGCAATGATTTGCTTGAAAGGATGAATAATGTATTCGAATAATATTGAATAATCGACATAGTCGGCGCACATAAAACAAACGACACCTTTCCGCCAACTCCCGTTACGACACTGCAATATTGAAATATTCTGGTGCATTCTCGGGATTTGCCGAGCCAATTAAAAAAAAATCAAGTAAAGAATAAATATTATATACGAGAGGAAGAGGTAAATGCAAACTCGAGAGAAGCGCGCTGTGTGTGGTTGCAGTTAACGAGTAACGAGTCACTGTACTAATGACTGATTGCGTTACGGTGATTTTAACCTGAATCAAGTGGTACCCCTGACGAGTCTCTTGCACAAAAGTGCCTTTAGTATACACCGCGAAAAGGCCGATGCGTATCCTCAGATAAGCCAAGCAGGCATCGTCATACATTTATGCATATGTATTCGTTTGGCTTCATAAGTATGCGGATCTACGTACACACTACTTAAATGGATTCAAACAAATATGGCCGACTTGCACCTTCAATGTGGGAATGTGGCAATGGCATGAATTAGATTCCTCTCGAGAATCCTCTCTCGATTCACTCGTATAATCACTCGCAGCAATTAATGCCACATCTTCGGGAAAAATTTCACTTTCTGTTTCTGATATCTTTTTCATGCGTGGACATTTTTTATAACTTACTGCTTGGAAAGGACATGATTCATCCTGGAATGTAGAGTCACTTACCTGGAACAAAAAATATTTCTATATTAGTTATGATATTATTATATATTTACTTATATAACAACACTCACTCCCTCAATCGTTATTTTCATATTAAAATTCTCTGAAAGCGACCCACTGATTATCACTAATTTTATTAGCAGTTAAATAATTTTCGACGCATTTGTTTGACAGCCGATGACTCGGATGCTAATTATACATGTCGAGTAATTTCTAAACCGCCGCGACACTCGCAGGTAATTAACGTAACGTCGCGTGTGAAGTAAAAAGAACAATGGAAATTTATATCATGATGATACAGCTCGACTGGGATTTCCCTCGCACGCGACAATTCTTCATTTGCGTAGCTAATTAGTACAGTTGTTGCATAGACATCGCACACGATATAAACAATCGTAATAATTATATAAGTCCGCGAAGAATATAAATTATAACTCTCCATGCACATCAGCTCTTCTTGAAACTGTGAAAACCTCAACTTAATTCTTGGAAGTCATTTAAAAATATCACTATACATAAAGTACGTTTGATGAGTTTGATAAATGATTATAGCTTCCAATCTTTGAAGAGCTTTACAATATTTATTTCTTGGTATTATGCGATATCAATAAAGTATTTACTTTCTTTCCAGTTCAATAGACTTTTCTCAAGAATCCATGATCAATATTTGTAAGTGGAAAAGATTAACAAAAATCAAAATCGCACATCCGTCTCTCGATTCCGATTCTTCGCGCTTATTCAAAGTAAGACGATAAACATTGCGCGATTGGGGACAAGCATGTGCGATAAGAAGGGCGCACCTCGATTTTACATGAATCAGTCAATATTACTATCTATGACTAATATAGAATATAAATCATACACTTCTCGTCTGGACAAGCCTATATCTCTCGGATATAATACCAGGTCACGAAACTATCTAAAAAAAAACATTTCTTTTTATACCATATATTGAGGACCTAAAATGTGTGCAGTGAAACGTCTTAATTAAAATCAATAAAATAAAAAATGAAACGGAAAAGTGAATAAGTGTTCTGAAAAGCTTTAGTTGTGCGAACTTCTCATCAAAGAGACATTATCTATGACGTAATGTAATGAGTAATAGTTCTCACTATTTGTCTAACTAATTGAAATTTCATTTTCTATTAGTCTCTTATCTTAGTGACACTCCCGTGACCATGTGAGCGAGCCATTTGACTTTATCCAGAAAATCTTCCTCTATTTCTGAATAACTTTATCGTTCCTGACGATATACCACATATATATATATATATCGTTCGTATGTATACAATTATTACAAACGTATATCCTCCTTTTCGTTCAGTATTTTCACCGCAGGATGATCGCAGGATTCGAATTTCAATCGAATTGCTGATTTCAGTATAGTGTAGTTGCGTGCTATCGCGATATCAATCAATCCCCCAAAAAGTGGTTACCCTCGAGCCCATCCTTCGATACTTTGTTCCTTTGTCGCCATTCCGCCGGCCTGATGAATATCACCAGTGCCTTTTTTCCCGATTTTCATTATCCACGAGACGAACTCGATACTTTGTCGATCACTCGATAGCCAGTGCAATCATCAGAGTAACAAAGTGTTTAATTTATTAAATTCTTCAAACTCATATTTTGGTAGAATTAATCTTCCACAAAGTTTTATGGATGAGAAAAATTATTAACGAGGGGGGTGAATATTCACCCATCTCGTTTAACATAGGGTCGTTTAACAAGGCCCTGGTCGGGATTTCTATTTTTAATAAAAATATTTTTATATAATTAGACATTTATGAGACAGTATAGTAAAAATATTTGATTAATACCAATCTTAAACTGGTATTTGCACCATAAAATTATGTAATAAAAGCAAGATATTGTTGACAATAAAACAGGGCACTGAAGACTTCTTCACTTCAAAACCAAACATCGGGTATAAAAAAGAGAATTCCCGACATTTCGAATCCAAATTATTTATGTATATTGTTGACAAACAATCGCATAAACCACATTATACCACTTGAAATCCTTTTAAGTATCCTATAATCACTTAGAATCTCTTTTGAAGTCCCCTTGAATTCTTTAAAATTACTTCCCATGAGGAATTCGCCATATCAGGACCCGGTCGGGCCGCGTGTTCCATTCTTGATCTGGAATTCCCCAGTCTGGGGCCGGTCTCGGCCATGTCAAAATTTTTACAGAGGTTGAAATCTTTAGAAAATACTTTGAAATTCTTTAATATAAGTTAAAATCTCTTGCAAAACTTAACAACATTTTAAAATTACTTTAAAATCTTGAAACTCCCTTGAGTTCTTTTGGAATTCTTGAAAAATTCTTTAAAATCACTTGAAATCTATCTAAGTCGCTTTAAATTCTCTTGACATCTTTTAGGAAATGTTGATACCTTTCAAATCTTTTAAATTTCCTAGAATTACTTTAAATTTCTTTGAATCCCTTTAAATTCCTTAAAATCGCTTTTGAAATCTTTTGAAAATCTTTAATATTCTTTTAAAATACTTAAAAAAATTTAACTAGTATAAATCTTGAAACTCCAGTGAATTATTTTCAAATTCTTACTTGTTTAAATGTAATTATTACCTCTATTTTTATAATAAAATTTGATTTTTAGAAAATGAACCCCTTCGTTGTCAGAGAGAATTCAACAAAAAGTGCCCAAAATGGCAGGAAAATTTGTACCCTGGGGTTTTTAGGGTCGCTAAATCCGAATCTACCATAAAGTTAAAATTGGATCCAATATGGCGGACGAAAATATAAAAAACGGCTCAATTTGGATAAATCTTGGTACTTATATGTTATTTAGGTCGCTAATTACGAATCTGAATTAAAAATTCTAAAATTCAAATTGTTGGATTCAAGTAGCGGATAACAATGCAAAAAATCGAGGCAAACTTCTAGGACGTTGAAATTTCAGAAATTTTGAATATAAGTTTCATTTTACGACCGTCGTTTAGATCCAAATCAAGTCGTTTTTTGTATTTTTGTCCGCTATATTGGATCCGCGATTTTGAATGTTTGAATTTTGACTTCAGATTCGGATTCAGCGGAAAAAAAAGATTGACGCACTTTTTCGTCAATGATGCCAACGAAGGTGCAAATAATGAATCAAGAACTTTTTTTTAATCTTGATGGGATAATGGCCAGTTTTCCCTATGTGGGGTATATTTGCGTGATGCGCCGTATGGGGTCCTTTCCAATTTTCCAGATCAGGACCCCACAAGCACTAATATTGCACTATGTAAAACAGGCCAGGACCCCATCAGGATCCAATAAAAATTTCTGCATGGGAGGTGGAAAACGATTCGACGTTTAAATTAATCGAATTTGAAATGTTAAATTCGTCGGCAGTATAAAAATGTGAAACATTTTAAATTGCGAAAGATTTATTATCTCAGGCTCTTCCAAAGGAATATCATCGATACACAACCATGTATCATCGTTTTTTCAAACAAAAGTGGAATCCCCGCGAGAAAACCAACACCGCTGGCAGATATCGTTGCCAAAAAAAAGTGAAAACTACCCTCCATTGTGATCTGTCTAGCTCTGTTGTGTGCTCTTCCACATGTTTGTAATGGTCCATACGAGTAACCACGAGCTATGAGAATTTTCGTTAAATTTAACTTGGAGACATGGCAAAATGCTGTTTTTTAAGCACTTTCCGAGTTCCCCCGACGCAGAAAGCCCCTTTCACTTCGCGGCTGCGTAAAAACTGTGTGAAAAAGCGTTATTTTGGGGTGAAATTCGACGCTGGGCCGTTTTTTTATTGCTGCATTTTAATCCCCTTGAGCGAGAGAGAACAAGAGAGAAGAATATAGGAAAAGAGAGAAAAAAGTTAAAAGAAGGTGTTTCGAAATGACGGGGTGCAGGTAAATTTCATGATTCTGGAAGATCACCCCCAGGGGTGGATGAAAGGGGGACGCGCATCCTGCATATTCACTGGATTTTGTAAATCGGAGGGTTATGAGTAAAAAAAAAGAAGAGAATAAAGAATAAGGTCCTTTCAAGGCAAAATAGAGGAGAAGGGTCGCGCAACGGGTAAAACGTGTGTTTTTCGAACGCGAATCGTCCGCTTCTTTAGAATTTTCAATTTCTGGGTCATGGGAAGGTAGAACGAAGTTGTAAACGTGGTTTACTCTGATCTTGGAAACTGATTTTTTCCCCTTCTTCCCCTTTTATTTCTCTCTTCGCGATCCTTTTTCACGTGCTCGTTGGATCGATTAATGCCCAAGTTCCCAAAGGGTTTCCTTTCAATGAAAAACTATAGCGCGGACGTGGAAAAAGGAGAAAGTGGCACAATAAGGGATGCTCGCCCCTCTCAAAATCAGAGAACGACTCCTTCGTGTTTCTTCATTCGTCTGTAAAATCGATTTCCAGCTAAGAAATTCTCTGATTGCGTCGTCCTGCATCTCAAGGACTGATGTGTAACGAGAAAAAAATAGTTCTTTTATCCATTGTGAGGAATGCTTCATTAGTCAAATATTATATTATAAATTGTAAAATATGAGAACTTCAAAATTAGCTGTTGATTATTGAAGAGCTTCTGAGCTTCACAATTTTTTAAATCAAATTGGTATAACTTTTTAAAAATTGAGCAGTTTTATCTCCACATAAAAAAAGAAATCTATAACCGAAAAGGATTTTACTAAAGTAGTAGCTACACTTATTCTTATTTAGGAAAAGAATATTATTATTAGTCTTTATAAAAACCTTGCTAAAGAGGATCCAAACACAGAACTATTTTCTTCGAGGCTTTGTGCCCCGGTAGGAAAACATCTTATTCACCCTAACGAAAAAGTACATCTTTATACATACAGTCTTTATCTCCAAGATTTGGTAATCCGGTTTCCGAGACGTAACAGTCTCGTATAAAAATATCGGCATTCTTAAATCCGGGCTTTGGAGCGTTGCGCGGGGTCGTGACCGAGGACGTAGACTAGAATTAGGGGTGGTTTATTTTTTGTAAGGTGAAGCAAGACCGTCTTGATCCACATATGCTTACACACACTCACATAGGGCAAAGGCGGGGGATGATGAGTGAATGACAGGACAATGAGCCTCGACTGATGCACGCGAATGCTTTATGACGATTCAATACGTCAGAACCGCTCTGTTGCACTCTCAATGCACCGGGTAAGGTTCAAATTTCTCGGGAAATCTCCTCAAGAAAGAGAGAGTCGGAAAAAGAAGATGATACGAGGAAGGAAGAAAAAAACTTCCTAGGGAAAGGACCCTGTCCTGATTAGTTATTCTTGTAATTCAATATCTGCTTTCAAAAACTGGTTAGGTGGTGCTTATTCAAAACTTCTCCAAGGTCGAAGCATTTATTTTTTATGTTGATGATTTTTTATTTAATTCATGGAGTTGATGGATGTAGTTTAAAGAAGAAAAATATTGCTTGGCACTTGGTACAAATATTAATATTTAATGTCGAACATAACTGTTCGATCAGTCCATGCGTCAATCAAGTATTGATTGAACTTACTTCCGCGTACTATCATGTCTCGATCAATGCCGAATACTATTATTTTATGCCTTTAGTATTGCCATCAATTTCTATTTCAAGGAATATATCAAGTTATATATTGAATCAATCAGATCCGCAATCTCACTTTTTACCCTTTTTATTCCACTTTTTTAATTTCGAGTATTCATTTAATGCGAAATGCATGATCGCAATACGTTTTATATATTATTATACAATATGTAATTTTATCCAGTGCAGAAATTGCCCCATTTAGCCCCATTTAACATAGGGTTCTGACGAGGCCTTGGTCAGGATTTCTATTTTCAATAAAATTATTTTTATATAATTATAGTCACTTAGGAGACGACAATATAGTAGTAATATCTCATTGAATACGATGAATGTTTAACATATTTACCTATTTACAAATGTTTAAAAATAATTGAAAATCCTACAAATATTTTGAATTTTTTATTAAATTGATAAAAACTCTTTAAGATCAATTGAAATTCCTTAAAATGACACTTAAAATCACTTAAAATCCAGTAGGAAATCTTTATATATTGGAAATTTTTCAATTTTTGAACATCAGTTGAAGTCTATTTAAATCGCTTTAAATTAATTCAAATCACTTGAAATCATTTTACATTCCTTAGAATCACTTAGACATCTCGACATCATCTTGAACTCTTTAAAAATCACTTGCAAATTTTAGAAAATCTTTTCAAATTATGGAATACAATTTAAAACCCCGTGAAAACTTTACAAAATCCTCAAATTATTTTAAAATCCTGAAACTCCCCAGAATTCTTTTGAAATTCTTTAAAAATTCTTTAAATCGTACAAAAATTTCTTAAAATTCTTTAAAATTACATAGAACCACTTTAAATTCCTTGAAAATGCTTTAAAATCCTTTTGGAAATTCTTTAAAAAATCCCTTAAAACCATTTGTTTCAATATAATTATGACCTCTTTTTTA
>JAUESI010000036.1:2547292-2558953 GCA_032275145.1 Synergus laeviventris
ATTTTGAAGTTTTTCATGGAATTTTATTAAGGCATATTAAAATATTTTTAAGAATTATAATGAATTAACCATTTTTGTGTGGGATTTTAAGGGGTTTCTAGTAATTTTAAGAAATTTTCAGGGGTTTTAAGAGAATTAAAAAGATTATCGGGGAATTTAAAAAAAATTTCATGGAATTTTTAGGAATTTTGGAGATTTTGCCAAATTTTTAAGAAATGTTAACGAAATTTAACTGATTTTAAAGTTCCTCGTGGAATTTTAAGCGATTTATAAAGATTCTTATGACTTTAAAAAGATTTTGCTGAATTTTAAGGAGTCTAAAATTTTTCCATATAATTTTAATGGGTTTCTATGGTAATTTTAAGACATTTCATAAGTGTTACTAATTCCTTTAGTTAGTTTATCCTTGTTACTATAATGGGATTAGTATAAGCTTTTTACTAATTTATAGTAAAAGACTTCGCACCATTTGAATCAGTATAAGCAACTTACTATTAATTAGTAAAATTTAACAAATTCAGATTGAGAGAGCACTGTGCTGGATGATGATGGAATATTTAGAGTAGAGATAACGAGTACAATTGTTGGCAACAATGTAGCGCTGACATATTTGTGCTCTCGAGATTGCTTACATCGTCTAACTACTCTTTCTTTTCTAGAGAGAGCGTCGCCTTCTTCATTGACAAACGGTAGTTTATTTTGTCAAAGAAGTCGAGCCGTTTGTGGCCAGGACAAATTAACATGGGGCCGCACTACGATTAACAAAGGGCGATACAAATTAGATTAAAGCGCCCGAGGGGGCGGCATCGCGGCTGAGAAAGGCGAATGATGATACAAGTTGATAAATAGACGAACGTCATGCGATGCTTAAACGGAGAGTCCGTCTCGCAAATGGGATCCGGGACCATTTCACTCTCAGAACACCTTAAAATTCCCAGGTGGAAATTTACTGGTACTCTACTCCTGCGCAATATCAATAATTTTACATTATAAAAGAACAGTGAAAGTATTTTTGGTAAATGACTAAATCCTAAAAAATGATTTACATCAATGTGTGTGGGCCAAAGAAAAAGGGTAGTTTTCCCATTCGGGGGATAATTAGGAGGGCGTTGGTGCGATTTTCCCCGACAAAAGACCGGCTGGTTTGTGAAGAGACATAAATCAGTAAATTAAAATCCTCGATTGGCCCGTTCGGGAACCAAGCGGCAAAAGCGTTTCCCCGAGCGTAGCGAGTAATTATGTATGTATACCTGCGGGTATATAGCCACCCACCTGAAGCCCTTGGCCACATAAATCTGAGCGGCACGCTATTCAACGCTATCATTACATCCTCACGCTGACGAGGAGCGACGCCGATATTTTAATGAATTCCTGGAAGACATTATAACCTGGAAGAAGTAAAAAGCCCGCCGATTCGTTCGTTTCCTGTCCAGCGGCTTGTCACGACGATGTCGATTTCGATTTGCCCGGGGCGCATCTCATGTGAAATGAAACGAGACTGAGCTTCTCTATTCGTAGAATAGAAACTCCTAATTAGAATCCAAATTTGTTATTTCCATTCTATTGTTCCATTACGCACTTTTAGTATATGACCCACTGCAAGAATGTATGCGTGTTATAAACTTTTATTTTATAAACTTTTAGAGAATAAAGGAACAGACTCAAAAACAAATTAAAGAATGCAAATGAGTTAGTAAAGTAAAGTTAGGTACTGAAGAGAGAGATTTAGGTTAAAGAAAGAAGGGAGGAGTAATAAGACGACATCAAAGAATAAGAGAAGAAGAGGTTGAGAACGAGGAACACACCCTTTTGAATCGAAGTTAGGTCGACCAATATTTAATTACACATAATTACAGGTTATAATGCACGGCAAATCGGCGGCCTGCCGTTTAATTGATCGGCTTAAGAGTCTGATTTGTGTATCTGTGCTTCGCACGATTGCTATGTACCCATGGGTTCCACTTCTTTTATCCTCCCTCGCAGAACCATCAACTCCTTCGTTAAGTTAATTTATATTCATCATCCACCCACTTCTCCTTGCTCTACTTCAATTGCAAATTATCAAAATTATAGACCCCAGTAACACAATTTAGTTTCCTAATTTTAAATCCATTGTTTACTCTAATGTCAAAAGAATGTAAGAAAAGATAGATTAAGAGCTAGTGCGGCTCATATACCATATAGTTGTTGGTATTTGAAATGTGAATTAGGATGAAGAACAGGTGATGAGGAACGTATTATGGAAAGAATCAGATGAGAAACAAGTGATAGACGTACGTTAAGTGTAAATTTAATTAAAAGTTGCTCTAATAAGGACCATAAAAAATCGGAAATCCTTAACGCTGGAGATTCTAAACAGCCTCTCGTATCAGTGAACATATAATAACAGGGTGGCATCGTTAGGCAGAAATTAAGGCGTCGTTACAGTTTCAACGACTATAGTTAACAATCTCGTCCATATTTCGCCTTTAATTATCTTGTGCTTTACGGGTTCGCCACCTCCCTTCGTCGGCACGCATTGGCAGTAAAACTCAATAATCACTCATTTGACTTCCTAAGTTGATTCCACTTCCTCCTAAAACCATGACGTGTCAATGACCAACCATGCCTTCATGACTGCCCGCAATTCTCAAGAATCGCATAAAACCAATGCATCCAGAATTGGATCGTCTCCTTATAAACTGGATGAGAATTTGATTGGAAGAGAATTGAGAACCACTCTCTTAATAAATGATCTGCAAGTCCGATGATTAGAGTTCTAAATAATATAGAATGGAGCTGGCATCAAGATCTGGAGATATTAGTGTTCGATTATCTTTTACATTATCTGATACTGTGTTCAATGTTAGATTAAGATGTACCATCTCTTACCATATTAAAATTCGAAGTAGAGTAAGAGATTCCTATTGATTGTTCTTACATCGAAAGCGAGGTCCAGCGGCTCCTTTTACCTTTTGTTAAAGGAAGAAGGAGGCTGCGAAACATGCAGATCCAACACGAAATATCATTAATAGTCGTTTGCCGGATGACCGAGCTCGGTAATAGTACCTTGTGGTTCAATTCAACCTGGTCGGGATCGTCCGAAACCGCAACAGCCATAGCGCGCGCAATCCGCTTCGTAATTTATGTTTATAGACTCTGCTCTCTTCCGCAAGGAGGAGGAAAGACGTAGCAACGAAGGTAAACGCGAAAAACACCGGTTATTTAAATTGGAACCCAATTTCAATCACTTTGTTTATTAATAACTTCTTAATTCCTATAAGAAAAGCGATAAGGACAACTCCTCCGATCTTTATCCTTTGGCTCGAGAATAGATTTTGGAATTAAAGTTTAAATAATCAACAAATGAACATATATAATTAGTTTAAGTTTGAAGCTAATTGTTATAAACAAATTATATAAACAATTACATGGATGAGGTGCTCAATGGCAAAAAAAAAGTTGTATTGCCTGAAAATGCCAAAATATAGCATCAGAATAATGGTCGTAATAATAAAACCGTAGCAACGAACGAAGCGAGAAGCACCGGTTATTTAAATTGAAACCCAATTTTTATAATCTAATTATCCAAGTGTTACGAAATCTTTTAAATATCTACTGTAAAATAGAAGGGTGAAAAAATGGCAAAATCGTCTTTTTGCAGGTGTAAAGCAGCAGTTGAGGCTGCAGGGGACTTTGAATTTGGGAGGTAAAAAGTAAGCAAGAAGCAGGCAAGAAAGGGGCAAAAAAGTCGACATTGAGAAAGAGCATTGAGGATCATGGAGTGGGTGAGGAGGAATCAGTTAAGGTCCATTCGCAGCTACGCTCGGTGGTGCTTTTTACAAAGGATTTAATAAGCATCGGGTGTGACGGGCGCGCAAAAAGTGGAAGATTCAAGAGGCAGAGTAAAGCGAAGTGGAGGTAGAAAGAGATATATATATATATGTGTGTATTAAAATGAAAGAGAGAAAGAGAAAGAAGGAGAGTGGCCCTTGGATGGTTCTCAGTTCCCAAGTAAGAGTCAGTGCTGCCACCGCACGACCAGGTTTTTGATGGCGCTTCCAGCAAGTCGTAAATAGCCGTCATCTCTGGCGTAATAAAGGCGCAATAACCGCGCAAAACACGCGTTCAATGCGCAAGAGGTAGGGCTCGAATGTGTGCATTGAAAGCTCGTAACGACCTTCGTGTACACGAGCCCTAACCTCACTTTCTCGCGCACATAAGTGTTGCGCACACCTGGTTCAGAAGCGAAAAGATCGAGCTGGAGGCCATCGGCCAATCCCACGCACAATGTCCACCGTGAACCCGTACAGTTAGACTTTAGAGTGTCATTGTTCCCTTGATTGCTTCCAGAGCTTCACATCGAATTGCGAGAGTGAATTCAAGGGCGGCTTGTTTTGAAACTGAAGCTGTTGAGTCGATTCTGATTAATAGAAGAAAATCTCTCCAAGAAATACCACGAGAGTATATGTAAACCAAAACGTAAAGGAGATTCCACTCAGTGTACGTCCTCCTCGGAAATGAATTTTAAAAATTGATACTACACCGAAAAACATATTTTCTTCGTTTAAAAGGAAAATTCCTTTTCTTGAATCCTCTTACATTTTTCTATAAAAGTGAGTATATTCTTGTACGAATTAGATTATTTGCTGCTATTTTTTCAAACTAGAAATGACCAAAGTACTACTTTTGCAATTTATTCTCGATTCAGAATAATACTTTAATAAGGAGAGGTTACTCTATTTTAGAATAGGACTTGCACATGCACAGTCAATGAATTGTCATAACATACTCTCTAAATCTGAATTAGTTAAATTTGACTAATTAATAATAGTTAATTGTTATTAATTCAAATGATGCGAAGTGGTTTACTATAAATTAGTAAAAACCTACTACTTCCAGACTAATTCCATTAGTAGCAAAGGACAAAATACATGTTTTTTAAACTTCTTACTAAATGAAATATATATAGTAACACTATTCAATGAAATATATCTTTACAATTTTTAGATCTCTTAAACTTTCGCAAAACCTTTAAAAGTCATACAAATTCTTCAAAATTTTTAAAAAAAACTACATTGTTTTAAATTCCCCGATAATCTTTTAACTTTGCTTAAAACCCCAGAAAATTTCTTTAAATTACTAGGAACTCCTTTAATATGTCTTAAAACGCCATACTATATTTTGCAAATCATAGAAATATTTTAATATATGTGTCAGGAACTTTAAAATGACTTAAAGTTCGTAAAAATACCTTAAAAATATATTAAAATATCTAAAATTTCCAAAAATCACATAAAACATTTGTAACTTATTATCCGATAATCTTTTAAATTGCCTTAAAACCCTTGACAATATTTTTAAATTACTAGAAATCTCTTAAAATTTCTACGAAAAAATTTATAATTTATTTCAATTCTTAACAATACCTTAAATTATGAAATCTTTTAAAAGTCATAACAATCTTTATAAACCGCTTAAAATGCTGTTTCTTTTAAATCACTTAAAAATCAACTGTTAAAATTCATAAAATTCTCGTGAAATTTCTTAAAATTACTAGACTCTTAAAATTCCATGAAAAAATATTGAATTCATTATGATTCTTAAAAATATCTTTAAATTCCATCAAATCTTTTGAAAAGTATAAAAATATTTGATTATCCCTTAATGAAATTCCCAGATAAAATATTTGGAACTCTTAAAATTTGGCAAAATCTTTTAAAAATCAAAAGAATCTGTTTAAATCATTTTAAAATTACGCAAAGAACTTTAGAATCACCTAAAATTTGCCAAGATCGCTTAAAAATCTTTTAAATTCCCCTATAACCCCTGAAAATTTCTTAAAATTCAATTAGTAAGTAAAGCTATTAGCATTTTAAACTGAATTGGACCTATAGTAATTGTTATGTTAAATCATTCGAAAGTAAGTAAATTTTGAATTTAAGTATTTTTTTATGCATTCAATTGTGTTTATTCTATTCCCATAAGTACTATGGAAAACATTATATACCATATTGTAGAGGAAACATTGCATCAGAATAAGAGGAATCCCCTTAAACGAAGAATTAATTTTTCTCGGTGTAAGAATTTCGATAGAAAAAAATGAAACAAAAAATAAATACTAGTTGATATGAATGAGTGATCTTTGAAAAGTGTGGTGGGAAACTGGAGTTATGGGAACGGATATTGAGAAGCGGTAAACCAGGAAGGACTAAGGAGTGTCCTCGAGTCACACATGATTATGAACCATGATGATCCACTTGGAGCGTTTCGAGATCGAGCACTCGGTCCGACTAATAGAAGTCAAATTACAATAATGAAGCGTCCGATTGAGCCGAAGTGGCGTCCATTAGTAGCGGCGACTCTCGATGAAACAAGGTTGTCTCAGATACCAAACTCGGCTTGCATCGTCATCATCAGTCGAGATTCGAGTAACAAAGACAGTGCCGCCGACTTGCAGAGCGTTCAAAAAAGTGGCTATGCTAAATAATAGAGCTGAGTTGGACCCGCGGTTCATTCATGATTCCGAATTCAGACTCTTTCATTTTTCAGTGATATTTTATAGAAAGGAGGGTAATTATAGTGACGCCTTGTTGACTCTCGACTCCAGTGGACAGGTAGCAAATATAAAATAACGTTAATAAAATCCCAATGAGGCTGGTAGCTAATGAGAATAGATTTCATTGTTACTTCGAGGATCGTTAAGTACATGCACGGTCCAGCGAACGAACAACGTCAGGACTATAAAATTCAAAGTGCACTCAATTAAAGCGCCTTAGTGGAATATTACGAAGAATAAAAGATAGTGTAGGAATCCGCAGTCGAGAGTCCTAATCCTAATGACTTAATGGATCATCCAATTTGAGAAGATAGCTGCCGGATGCGTATACCTGTCCTTTTAGATTTTAGATTTTAAGTAGTTCCAAGGATCCAGGGAAACTTAAGACGACCCTCGAATTTGCGTAAGGCCCCGAAATTACGAAGATTCGAGTCTGAATGAGCGACAAGAAATTCCATTACGGAATCTGGATTCTTGAGAGAGGAAGAGTGGGCCCTAGAATTTTTTGCAGAGATCCTACGGCCGGTTTTCCCTTTTTTGACCAAAGGGACAAGCTCTTAATGGGCTGAGTCTGCTGAATGGTTGCTTCGAAGAAGACACCCTCTCTGGATAAAAACCGAGGGAGGAAGGTACAAGTCTGACACGTTTTCTTACCAGGTAGCGACACATTTCTGACATTAGGTTTAGAGAGTTTGAAGATCTTTAAGATAAGATGAGATTAGATGAAGCCATCACATTTTTGCCCTTCTGCATTCTGTAGTTTAATTTAGAATAAATATAAAGAAGTATCATTCTAGAATGATACTTATTCGAATTATAAGTAACATTTTAGATTGCAAGTCTAGATTAGAATTTGTAATAAGTAGTAATGAAGAAATCGAAATGACTGGATCATTTCCTGCTCAGAATCCTTGAAGAAAAGACTAGGAAAGCACCTGTCCGGTGACAACTGGCGTTAACGTTTTTCTTCCCCACGTATCGAACGCATCTCGCTCGCGAGTTCTCGGAAAACGAAAGAAGTTAGTAACGGGTTAGGAACGTCCGCGTAGCGGTGCATCGAGATCGAGCATGAAGAAAAGAATTTATGGTCTGTTCCAAGAAAAGTTTGTCGCAGATGGAAAATCCTTGCAAATCGTCATCGTTAATGCGCTTGAGACTTCTTTAGAACGAATTAAAAACAGTTATCTGTTCTCTGTGGTCAGTGATGAATCCAATGAGGCTGGAAAGTGAGCCAGAGGATGCAAGATTGACACTTAAATTAAAGATCGTTTTGCCTGCTTCCATCATCTTCCATTTCGACTCCGATGTTTGAAAATTTGAGAACCTTCACCTCTCGCATGCCGATACCCTTACTTGCCAGATCCCAATTATTCAGCGACGCGTCCTGAAACTCCCAGTTCCTCGCGAATTCTGACCCCAAACCCTCTCCTTGCCTCGCAGACTCGCGTCTGCATAGATAATGAGTGGAGCAAAAAATCGCTAACGGTCTACCACAAACCAAGACTTCGCCTTGTTCTTCGTCCGCCGTACCATCTTCGCCACCTGCTAAAGCCATTTCCTGCACGGAAATTCCTCCTTTAGCCATCATTATTCTCTGCCAAATATTCACTGGCCTTTCTCCTCTCAACATAATGATTAACTTGTCCAAATCTTGGGAAACCGATCCTATATATATAAGGCTCACAATAATATAATTATATATATATATATATATAATCTATATTATATTATGTATCTTCTTCCATTTTTATCCAAGGTTTTATCCCAGAATAGAAATAATTTGAAGAATCTGGTTGAAAGAATGCTGGGTAATCGATTAGACACTCTGGAAATTCTACTTCCTTCAATTTAATCCAAAGCGAATCGCATCCTGAAAATGCAAAACACGAGGAAGGCTTTGGCAATTGCGCAGGTAGTTGGTGGAACGCGCGTGGACCAAGACGGAAGAGGAGATGAAGAGAGAGTGAGAGAGTGAGAGAGAAAATCGACGGGAAGAGGAGAGAGAAAAAGAAGTGAAAAAGGACGAAGAGAAGAAGGGTAAAGGCCCCGGGCGAGGTCACCTACCGCCCCCGCCCCCTCGCCCCATCCCCCACCTCCTGATTACCCACCGCCGGGGGCGGGACACACTGTAATGAGCATCGAAGGGGTGCTCAACTTTGACGTGTGAAATTTACAGCTCATCGAGCGCCATGCGGTAAATTCTGACCATGATAGAATTCTTATTCTCCTGTTACTCTTGTTACTCTTGTTTCAAAAACATAATTCATTTTTGAATTTAGAAATTAGATTCCTGATTCTTATCTGTTATTATTTACAGCAAATGAAAATGTTTTAAGATTTATATTTATCATAAGGAGAAATTGATTAGGAACACTTTTCAGAAACTTTTCACCAACTTTTTCAGTTAAGTCATGGGAGAAAATAAGAAATTAATAGGAATAGCATGATGATTGATTTTTTGTAAAGATTACATATCTAAATTGCAAATCAGTTTAATTTTAAAGGCCCCTCAGATGTATGTTCGTAACGGCAATAGTTATAAATTTTGCATTCCAGTAAGATTGCAAACACGCCTACTTCCTTGCACCACTGCATGGAGTAATAACGAAGCAAAGTTCATCGTAATAAACTTTAAAGAATGATTTTGTGGAAATATATTTTTTGCGAGCTAAAGCAAGCTAAAGTGAATTTATAATTAAGAGATTAACGTCTTTTGGGTCGAAGCATCGACATCCTGACAAATGGCAAACATGCAAGTCGATGTATCACAGGTTCGAGAAAAGGATGTAAACGTCTTTCGAGTGGTCCCCAAGGGGTGCGAGATTAAGGAGGTATTCGTGATTCGAGAAGGGAAGCAGATTAAACCTCCGTTCGCACCATCAAATACAAAAATTAATCACAAATTTTAATCCTTAAGCTTAATGAAATTCGTTATTTAATTATAATGTAAATTATTTATGAGAGGAATTTTATGAAACTGATGCGATGAATCTAAAAGATGTTTTGCAACCTTAACTCGAAAAAAATCATATTTTCTCACTTATCTGTAATATCTCTATTGCGCAAAACGACTCAGGGTCACTCAAAGAAGAGAATTTGCAAATTCGGTCGATTATCAGGTGTTACGTGCCCACTAAAGTGATAAAGACTTTAAAAATAAGACAAAATAGAAGATAAGAGATAAGGATCTTTGGAACACTTTGCGATTTTTATCAGAATATGGCAAGCCTTTTTCTATCAAGATTAACTATTGTTTTTAAATCTACTTGAATAGTTTGTAATACCGCTCGTTTATGAATTGTAAAGTATTGTACGGAATTTTTAAATGCAAATCTAAGGGCGAAGGGTCGCTATAACAGGAAGGAGTAAATCCTAAAAAAATGATGAGGGGCATTTAAAGGCGTCGTGGGTGATGGAATCAACAGGTTCTGTTATGAGAGTGTAAAGCGTTTTGAATCCACCCTCGAGGGGTATGAATCCTTGACGCGAATCTCGTTGTAAGGGGTGACTCGACTGCGGGGGGTCGGTTTGTGGAGGCGCGTGTAGATCAAGCGGGTCGGTGTATCAGGGTTGATTCGACCCCTGGCTGGTACCTCGTCCTTTTCGTACAGCCGATTAGGGCAAGATGGAACTCAGCCCCCACGGAAAACTTAAAATAACACCGCTCGATCATCGGGACGTCTTTGCCGACAGCCTACAGCCTACTTTCGTATTCCCTCTGTTGTCTCCTTCACGAACATAGATCCCTTCGCATACTCCTGTCGACACGCGTTTTACTATGTCCCATTCCAAGGACCTGCCTCAAACGAAGCGATTATATGAGAGGAAAATCCCTCCCAATCTGTATCTTCAATTTTCGAAATACATATGTGGTGTATATATATATATATTATTGTAATTTAACAGATTTTAAAAGATGTTTAAAGGGTTACACCACCCTAAAATTTTGAAAAGATCGATTTTTTTGGTTTAGATAAATTGTTTATACTTTTAAGAACTACTTTTTTCAAACTGGTGTACACGATATCTCAAAATCTACTCAACCGATGTTGTTAAAATTTACAAGACTTATTCTTTATCATACAAGCTATCGGGTGACGTAGGATTTTTTTGATTTCATGCCTTGTTTATAAGATATGAATCTTTTAAACTCCCAATTTCGATCAAAATGAGAGATTTTTTGTTCAAACACCTGTCATTTCTATACAATTTTTTTTCAAATTTTCTTACGTCAGCAGATAGATATTATCTTTCTAAATAAGCCAAAAAAAATGTTATTTTTCAGATAATGTATGACAGAGATACTAGGTACACCATCAACAAAGACTTTCAAAAAAGAGTCCTATACTTATTGGCTCACGTCTTCGCCATTTAAATATTTTTTAATTTAGTTGTATATATGTAGAATAATAATTATTTTATATCCCTAGTGACTGCGTAAAAAAATGCTTATTTTTATACTTATATTTTCCTGTGCGTTTTACAAGAAAGTTCAAGAGCTTTAATGAAATTTTAAGGAGTGACTGAAATTTTCTGTAATCGTCACTAAGCTACTGAAAATTTCAGTGAGAAAACAGTCACTGAAAATCAGTGGAACTTCACTGACTTTCACTGATTCATGTTTTGAAAGAAAGAAATTTGAACGTAGATATTGGATAACACCATCTTTAAAAAATTTCGAACAATTTCTACGGTTCACAAAAAGTTTCAAGGAATGCGATTTCACTGCGTTTAAAAATATGTTGGGAGATTAAAAAGAAATTTGTTTTTTTGAGTGATTTTAAATGAGTTTTAAAAGATTATAAGGATTTTTATGAATTTCAAGGAATACAAAAGATTTTAATGGATTGAATTAAATTTCAGTGAGTTTAAAAAGTTTTTCAATTATTTCGAGAGATTAAAAATAAAGTTTAGTTTTTTTTTTAAATTTAATGAAGTTTCAAAGGATTTAAAGTGACTTCCAAGAATTTAATTCGAGGTACCTTGGAATACTTGTACATTTTGTTTAATTCCTCAAAGTACTACACTCAAAAAAACGTCTAGTTAAATTAACTAGAATTATGGTTAAATATGTTCTTACTATTTTTTCTGGTTATTTTAAACAGAATTAGTAGTTAAAGTAA
>JAUESI010000036.1:2559053-2572066 GCA_032275145.1 Synergus laeviventris
TTAATTTTTTCGGTACAAATATCCAAGATGTAAGGGGCCCCTTTCCAAATAGCCAAATTAGTTCGCTACAAATACTCACCACCTCGCAGAAAATCTAAAAAAAATTATACAACTGGAAACAGTTTTTGAAGACTTTAAAGAATTTATTTAGAGATTTTCAAACTTTTCAAAACGCAATAATTGACAATTACAACGAAAATGAGGAAAACTTGAAGAGTTTTAGAATTTAAAGAGTTTATAAAGATTTCGCGAAATATAACGTAGGAACGTGGGTTCCGCTGTTCGTAGAGGTTTCTTCGATATTAAGAAATTGTCATAGGGGACATATAGGGTGTGAAAGTGAGGAACTTCTTTTGAACGAAAGCTCACGCACTCTATTGAGAAAGCTAGGAACTAACAACACATTCGTAGGAACTAGGAACGTCTTTCCCAAAGTTGCTAAGCACCAAAAGTAGACCCAAATAATAAACGAAATAGAGATGGTATCACGGGTTTAATAAACGAATCCACTTTCCCCTCAGAAGAAGAAAAGGTTGTCGTCGGAATTGAGACACTTCAACACATTCTCGGCCACACGAGTGGTCAGCGGCTCTTTTGATGGTTTCACACACTCGGAGTTTACTGTTGATGGTCGTTTGCACCATCAAGTTTTGGTGGCACACATTATGTACCTGATGAGAGGGAAGCAGAAAGAGAATCTGAAGAGTCAAGAGCCAAGAAGAGTCCCGTGGACCCGACTTGCTTATTGCGTGATATTAGCCACGGCTGCTGCACTTTCTGCCACCGCTGGGGTAATCATAATCTCGAGGGGCAAAACACAGTCCCAAATCGCATAACGCTGAATTTTACGACTCCGCCAGTCGGTGCATTCCGTTCCGACTGTGCCACCATACATATAGAGATGCAACCGGATGCAACGAAACCCTTTTTTTTTACTTTTTGCTTCACTCTGACTTTAAAGTCGCGACATACTGCGTCCCTTTCCGAGGAAGACAAACGACTTCTCAGATCGCGTTTACATCCAACTGAAGCTGGATCGACTAGGCTTAGGCTCAACCCTCGGCGATTCGTCACGGAAAATTGGAAGACTTGTATCGCTTTTTAACGAGAATTGTTGTATTTAAATTTGCGGTTTTCATGGAGACTATAGGATTATAGATAGGAGTAATTTTGTTCACTGGGCTTGGAAACAAGCCAAGCTGTTAGGAGAGTTTAGTAGGGTCATCAAAATAATTGCGGAATATATACCAAAAAATTTTGAAGATGTTTTCAAATTTTAATTTTACTGCAGTTCACATCAGAATGGTTTTAATTTTCTTTTACCTAAGATTTGAATGTAAACATGAACAGATTACTAGAATTCTTGAGAATCCGATTTCGAGAGGCAATAAAATTAAATATTTACTTTGAATATCCAATTAAGTACAGTTATCATTACAAATTGAATATAAAAAACACTGAAGTGCGACATTTCGCAATGTGAAATATACATCCTGTCATGCTTCTTGGTTTCTCGATAAAACTGAACCAGCCATTTTCCGAGATATTAGTCAAATGGTGAAATTCTATAGTTATTCGTGGAAGCTAAACTCGAGAAATGTCTATGCATAAACCTTTGAACGAGATATTCTTGAATTTTATTGCAGAATCGTAAAAACGAAAGGAAAAACTGGAAGAACAAAAGGTATGATCGATTTTAGTGTCCATGTTCCATCTGCAGAAGGAAATATAAAAAATAAATTTCCTCAAAATTACTGTATTTTATACCTTATACTGCAGACTTGTAGAGGTACATGTTATATTGCTTTGAATTATGTATAATTAGACTCACCATAATGTCGTTCCACGGATGGATCACACGAATCTGCAAAAAAAATTCATTTGATTAAAACGATAAAATCATTTCTTCCTGCTTTTGCAATTCATAAATGTCTTATAAATAGTCTCGCGAACTCTCGTTTTGTGTTTATGGATGTTAATTCTTCTTAATGATGCATGCAAAAAGTGATTAAGCGGTTATGACACGTGCCATAAATCACGATTATGAATCACTGCGCAGATAAAAGATAGGGAAGTCTTATTCAAATCTTGCAAATTTTATTTCTTTTCAACTCTCAATTCATTTGGGGCATGTTTTAATTTCACGGGAATCTAATTAGAAACCTCTTCAAGAATAAAATTAAGAAAGTGCAGGTAGTTTTACATCACAATATTTATTTCTTTTACGTCTGGATAGACGTTATCACTATAAGAGAAGGTTTTGAAATATTTTAACTTCAGACTTTCGGTTTTGAACGCTCGTTTAGAAATTGCCCCATTTAGCCCTGTTTAAAATATAGAGTTCTGACGAAGTAATATCTCATTAAATACACCAATGTGACATTGGTATTCCCACCTCAAAATTATTTAATAAAAGTGAGATATCGTTGAGAATGAAACAAGTACATTGAAGAATTTCCCATATCAAAGCCAAACATCGGGTAAAAATCTCGAAATTCCTTGCAAAAATCCTTTGAATTTTTACGACCTCAACACATTTTAAAAGATTTGTCAGAAGTCTTAAAAGAAGTTAAAAAACATTTTAATTATTTCTAAAGATTTCAATAAAATTCAGGAGATTTAACAGGGTTGCCACAGACTTTCCATTTTTAATATCCCTGACTTTTCCTTTACCTTTTTTACAAAAAGGTCATTTTCAACGATGAGCTCTTTTTTCACAGAGAATTCAACAAAAGCTTGTTAATAGCTTACAAACAGTTTTTTGCAGAAAATATTTCTAACACACTGCACGAGTTAATTAATTAATTACTGTATTATATTGCATTGTGATCTATTTCCGACTTAAGGGCAAATTTTCAACTCTCTATTTCTATTAAAAGTGCATGAAAAATTAATTACGAGATTCCACCCGTGCAGTCAAGAAAAGCAAGGTGAGTAAAACGTGGTAAAATAGACAGTTTTTTAACAAACAATTGTCAAAGTTTTAATTTTTACATGTATTTTGATAGAAAAAGGTTATTTTATTGAAAAGATTTTTTTTCTCCTAAACTCTTTGTTAGATTTGGCTAAAAATCTTACATTTGGACCAAAATGGGGGGTGGGGGTGAGGGATCAGTCAGGCGTGAACCGAGAAATCAGTATTATTATATGAGCGGCACTATAACGCGATTTTTAAAAAAATTCAAGAGATTTCAAAAGATCACATTTAAACATTTCACATTTAATAAAAAAAATTTTCAAGAGCTTTAACAGATTTTAAATCTTCTGAAAGCTCTTGAAAATTCTCATAGAGTTCATTTAAAATACATTAAAATTCTTTAATATCATCTAAAATCCTTTAAAATACCATACTTAACCTACTTTTTCACTTTATAGTTGAAACTCATCTGAATTCTTTCTGGAATTGTTTTAAAATTATTTTAAATTACTTGAAATCGCTCTAAATTCCTTAAAATCACCTGAAATCTCCTTAAATTCAGTAAAATCACTGCAAATGTTTTGAAAATCCTTCAAAATTTTTTAAAATCTAACCAAAGGGTGAAAAGAGATCGTGGCTTCATATTTAATTCGGGATTGTGAGAATCTATTTGCGATTTAATACTACCTCTTATATATTAAGTAATCTAATATTACAAATAATTAATCCAAGAATAGTTTGTGGGGTCCTTCCTAGGTTCTCAGATCAGGACCACACTAGAACTACAGAAAACTGGCCAGGGCCCCACCAGAACCCCATCCAAACTTTTGTTTGGATAATTCAATCTGGATTACGATCCATAAATGAAGAATGATAAAATATTTGTGCGCACGCGAAGAGATTTTTGTATAAATAGCACTTTTTGAGTGGAAGTTGAATAAAATGGAAAACTATCATTGCCCTCATCTTTAATGTTATGGCAAGATATCCAAGACCTGCTTGCAACGAGATCGACTCGCACCTAGTAATGTCTCACTTAAAAGGATCAAGCGGCTCTAATAGAAGCACAGGTAGGTCATCAAGTGTCATAAACGCTTGGTCGAGCCTTCTGCAGCGCCCAGCGTGCTAATAGCCTCATTAGATATTAATGCTCAGGAGCGTATTCATGATTAACTTCACGCTACCCTTTGAGAGAGAAATATCATTACAAAGGTGATAAAAACTCCTCAGACGAACATTCTGCTAATGCGCTAACTTTCTTTATTATCTTATTCTATCTCTTATACTCCCGAGATTGACTAATATACTCCCATCAAAATAGTTATTTTACGCTTTTCAACTCACCCTCTTCCCTCAAAAAATCTCATCAGTTATTGGCTGAACATTTCTATTCATAAACCTACAAAATATTAATTTCATTAAATAATACATGCGAACTAAATGTATTTCATCTCACTACGCAAAAAAGTCATAAGAATGGTCTTTTTCAAGAAGATTTCCTGAAGAGTCTAATCTAAGGTTGAGCAACGAGCAATCTTGCATTGTGCCGAGGAACATTTTATTGAAAATTAATCTATTCGAGAATCAAGATTGACCTAATTGTCAATACTTGTTCAAAGTACAGACTGATCACTGAGATAATGCTTTAGATTTTTGCATACTTCTTCGCGTTTTTAGGAGGCTCAGCTAAAATTTCTTTTTCGAGAATATTGAATATTTTCGGTGAATGGAGTTTGCGAAAAGGCGAAAAGGTTTGAGATCGAGGGGATGATAAGGTTAGTGTACAAAACGTTCGCATATCCTGTCTGTCGTGATGAAATTGTCAAAAAAGGAAGAAAACTGCGTTTGGGACTTGGGGAGGATGGACTTATCTGCGTCAATCGCGATCGATCAATCTTGAGTGCCAGCAGTTGAGGCGTCGTATTTTAATATTTTCTGTGAATTGACAGTAGCCTCTTCGAATTCTAATGGGCCAAAGAAGGGCCCACTCGAGGTGCGAACGATAAATATTAAACAACTTTCCTTACACCTGCTAGGAGCAAGTTTTATGCAGGACAGAGTTGAGGCACAGGATCATGTGAGAGGGAGATGACTGAATCTTAATTAGCGAGGCGTGACAAGTGTTTACCGATTCATCCATCTATCGTTATAGGTGGGAGGAGACCTCCTGGACCTGAAAACTCGACACCTTGTCAATGGATCCATTAACGCATTTCAACAGTCGAGAGATTTTTCGAAATTTGATTGCATGGGAATTAAGGTTTCCAGCATCAATTCTCCGACAAGGCTATAAAATCAAAATTTCTAAATGTTTTCAAGCATAAACAGAGAAAAAGTATTAGGCTGGAGTGTCAGACGTCTAATGTGACGAAAATAAATCTTTTTTTCTCTTTTATAAATGATAAATTTAATCCAAAGAAGGTCAAAAACAATTTTTTAGAATATGCAACAATCCTTCATAAAAACCGATTTTCATAAATATTATTAACAATTTTTTGGAAAAAATCAGCTGCCACAAAACACATTTGCTATATATTACCAAATAAAAAAATTACGATAAAAGTATATTATTATGTGTTAATAAATAATAATTATTAATATATTTTAGAGATATGTAATGTCCACGTAGGTTTGTAAATAAAATAAATTACTCAGTTTTTATAAACCTGGGAAAAATTTGTTCCGTCTACACTATTAGTTTTTATGAAGGATTTTGTAGTTTTTTGTGTCTTAATGCGCATTGGCATATTCTAAAACATTTTTTTTGACCTTCTTTATATTATCTGTATCAGTTAAAAAAAATGTAATTATCGTCAGATTAGACGTCTGAATAGAAAAAGTAGAGCTCTCATTCGTGAATTTCAAGCTGATGTAAGTGAAATAGCTTGGAAACAATTTAGTAAATATTCCAAGGTAATAAACGTCGCGAAATATCCTATGACATATCTGTCATCTAAGGAAATTAATAAACAGTAAAACACTCGATAACGATGGCTTGTCTCGACTCTGCCATATTTACGAAGGTAGTTAGAGCCACACTGAATATCCTTAAGGCAGTTCATAGGCAACTCGGTATGGAGAAGAGTAAGGTATCGTTACCAAGAGAGAATAAATATACCAAGACGCATCGATGATTAACAACCGGTCGACGTTTTCTGCGGGGCTGCGAGTGTAATCGATTAATTTATGATATCGTACGCGTCTGACGTTGGACAGCCATTGTTTGTTGTTAATTACAGCGGTACATCTGATCGGCCGCGAGCCGAAATCGGCGACTCGTTCCGATTCGATCATCCGTTGACCGCCCGCGGACAGGATTCTTATTAGAGAGATTTGAATGTTCGTTATATTGAACGAGGAATCGATGACCTGTCAGAAACAAGAGCGATACTTTGTTATGAAGCTAAGTTCTGTCGTTTTAAACTTCATCTTTGATCACAAGATATGATACCTTTCGGCGATCGGAAGTCAATGTCCTGCTCTTGTTCTCGTGTCGAGAACTAAACCCTCACATGTTGAACAAGCGATCAGCTCTTAATGAGAGTCCATTGTTCATATTTCATAGAGACTTAATTATCAAACAAAGCATATTTCAAGTTATATATTTACTTTGTCTATTAAAATCTTCATAACATTTACGAGTGATTCATCAATCTTTTGAAATTTTTGATACCTTCTTAAACATTCTATAAGGGATCAATTAATGCCTATTTCCGTGCAGAAATTGCTACATTTAGCCCACCTTAAAATTATGCAATAAAACTGAGATATTGTTGATAATGAAATAGGGCATTGAAGATTTTTCCACGTCAAAACCAAACAGTTGGTACAAATAAGGAATTCTCGACATTTTCCACAGAATTATTTATGCAAAGAGGAAAGATGGTTATCTTTATAGTATAGAAAATTTAACTAATATTTCTGTATTGTTGACAAATACGGACATATTTATAGGAACTTTAAATAGGTTTTCGTGAAAATTATTATTATACTACATTTTATGACTTTATTTTTTTCATAATTTTATAATAATTAAAGATGTAAAGAAATTTCAAAAGATTACAAGAGTTTGTAAATTCTTTTATATATTTTGATAACTGCAATTTCTTGAAAATTCCTTGAAATTTTTTAATATCTTTAACAATCCCTTAAAATATTTACAAATATTTAAAAATAATTGAAAATCCTGAAACTATTTTGAATTTTTTTTGAAATTACATAAAAATTTTTTTACTAGTAGGAAATATTTATATATTGGAAATTTTGCAAAATATCTTGAAATCCCATTAAATTCCGTAAAATCAATTAAAATCTCTTTACATTCTCTAAAATCACTTGACATCCTTCTAGATGTCTTCAAAATTTTTTATTTTTGAACATTACTTGAAGTCTATTTAAATCGCTTTAAATAATTAGTTCAAATCACTTGAAATCCTTTTGAATCCCTTAGAATCACTATTAGAACTCTCGAAATCTTTTTGAATTCTTTAAAATCACTTGTTTATAAAAAATCCTTTAAAATTGTTGAATATAATTTGCAATCCCGTGAAAAACTTAATAAAATCTTAATATTGCTTTAAAATCTTGAAATTCTTTTTAAATTCTTTAATATCACTTGAAATCTATTAAATTAAAATTACCTGCTATAATCACTGAAAATTTCTTTTTGAAATCTTTTGAAAATCCTTTTAAATTCTTTAATGTCATTTAAATCTTTCGAAATACTAAAAAAAAAATTATATTACTCTAAAATCTTGAAACTCCCGTGAATTATTTTGAAATTTTTAAAAAAATCCCTTAAAACCATTTGTTTCAATATAATTATTACCTCTATTTTATAATAGGATTTTTTTTTTAAATTAATTAATTACTTAAGTAATTAAATATTGCAAATAATGAATCTATAATAGTTTTTTAATCTTAATGGGGTTTTGGCCGGTTTTCTCTACGTGGGGTACATACTTCCCAATGACAGTGTGAAGCGCCTTTTGTGGGGTCCTTTCCAGTTTTCAAAATCAGGACTCCATCAGGATCCCATCAAAATTTCTGCACGGGCCGTTATTATATTATACTTTGTCATATCAGACTAGATTTCTAAACACGAAATAAAAATTTGTTCAATCACATGAACTTTCGACTCAATGACTTGCAATCATTAGTAATTGATATGTAATCACCCAATGGATAAAAAACCTCTTATACTTCCGTCTAATTGACAATCTAGGGGACAATCATAAAATAGTGTCAATTCTAGAAAGTAGAATCGGTTTTTTTGTGGAAATTTTCTCTGGATTCTGAAAAAGCGTTGTACGATATTTACTGCGGCTTTCCTGGAATGAAACAAAAGTCAGGTCCGTTATCTGTTGATTTTTTAATGATAGTAAGTTATAATACATCTCTGGTAAGACGATGCAATAATTCCTGGATGTTCTATGGTCTAGTGGTTCTAGACTATCTATATAGTCTAGAACTCTCGGCACTTGAGCAAGTAGGAAGCAAGGTTCGCGACATAAAGGAAGACAATAAGCAGCAATATAAATGCAGGAGGTTTATACTCGGGTGCCGCAAAAGAGAGTCAGAGATCTTGGCTTTTACGATTCATTAATCCTGTCGCGAGTGACTTTCGCTTAATAAGTCGGTCGGTCGATCTCTGAATCCGTACATTCTACGTTAGCAAGATTTCTTGGATACGTACAGTCAGGTGAACTCGATGAGTCAACGAACTGGCCAATAGGGAAGCGAGAATTTCTAATGAATACGTGATTCTCATCTCTTATCAAATGAATTCACAATTGGGAGTCAACCTACAAATTTCAACGATTTTAGACATAATACTTTAAACGTCTCTCGCTTCGTTTGATATATAGTGAAAGTTGACAGTACGAGTAAAAAACATAATAATTTGTAAACTTTTTTTCTCTCAATGATCCTGAGATACAGATCAGTTTTCCTTTTTGAACCTAGACTTTACGGAAGCTGTGAAGTTGAGTCACTTTGAGTTGTGAGAGAGTTATGGAAGATGAGACTTAATATATGCGCTCTGGCGAGAAAGAGAATGGACGAGGGAGGAAGAGAGAGGAACAATAAATAAAAAAAAGAGAAGGATCACTCTGGAAGGTAAGTAATGAGAGAAGGAGAGAGCATGAAAGAGCAAGATAGCAATTGAAGAGTCGAGATGAGGTCTCGGTAGTAAAAGTCAACGGTTACCGCCCAAGAAAAAAGTCAAAGTGGTCGAAATAAAGAGATACGTACGCAAAGAAGCCAATGGTAACAATCTCATATCTCTTATGTAGATAAATGTCCCAATAAAAAGTATCATATTTTTATATTTATTTTATTGTTTAAGCTCGAACTAAAAAAACTGACTGAATACAAAGTAACATTTGCATTTCCTTATTTAATCATTAAGCATTCTTTTCGAGTGACGCTTGCAGAATAATTATACTAATCTCGGAATGTAATGGTGCCTATTAAGCAAAATTCTTGTGTTTTGAACTAAGTATACTTATATGCGATCTTGCACATTTTCATCTCAGATTCCTACGGCCTGAAAATGAAATTAAAATAGCCAACGGATGCAAATTGCACTTGGCTCCTAATACCAGATATTCTCGGCAAAATTAAGCATCCATGGAAATTAACTCGAAGAATTCTGAGTAGCAAGGGGAACTTTTAGAACCGAACAAAGGAGGAAATAGTTACATTACAAAAATCATTGAAACGATCCTTGAAAGTTTCAATCGTAAATATATTAGAATAGAAGCGGATTGATCTGAAGCCAATTACTGAACGTTACACGTCCTAGAGTCAAGAAAAAAATAGGCGTACGCGTGAGAGTCAGTTTAGCGTTGCAACTTACGACATAAGGCGAAACCAGAGTGGAATAAATTACGACTTCAAGAGAGCGACATTTGAATTGGCGGGATCCCTATATACATAACTTAACAGGGCCGTATTCATAATAATTTACTCCCACGATTTGAAAACCGAAAACATTCACAACGAATATTTCCCTAAATATTCAAATTCGGATTAATTTTCGCCCCCTTTTCTTCCCTCTCACTATTTTTCCCTCGATGACAAATCATTTTCGCCAGACAAATTTTCCCTGTCATAAACAACTATGTTACATTCAGAGTTGAAAACACAACAGAAGGGAATATTGTTCGGAAGATATGCGTGGGTGAATTTTCCTTTTCAATCCTTGTGTTCTGGATATTTTCGTTCAATCCCCTCGCCCTATTCTGCATAAACATCCAATACAATGCGACCTCAAATCAATTCTACGATATTCATTCGTCCACATGTATTCCACCCTTTCTCTCCACTATATAGCCAAAATGCAAATGTATTGATCGTTTCTTCAATGCTTAAATAATCCCCAAAACGATAAAAATGACGGAAAATCATGCATAATATTGTATTAAAATGTTATAATTAATTTACCCTCCACTAATGGATTTCATTATCTCTTTTATAAACTCATTTTAATTAAAATAAACCTCTTTTATTCCAATGTATAGTTAATCTATCATCTCTTGTATACCTAATAAAAAAACACTCCTTGCTAATTAATTACAGCACTAAAATCTAACTACTAGCAAATCATTCTAGTCATCTGAAGTAAATCATTCATCTCTTAAAACTGCTCTTCATTTGTACAATTTCAAGTGAAAAATCTACAATTCAATTACGTATTCCCGCATCTTTCTGCGTATAAAGGAAATGAAATAAAGAAATAAATTAAAATACATTTTTACCCTTGTAATTAGATCACGCAATAATTTTTTTTATAAAAGAATGGAAATTTAATGAATACCATTTGTGACTTGCAAATTTTTTAGAGCACTCGAATCGATAGAATTCTCTATTCAGGTACCGTCAGGTACCAAACTATAAGGTTTATCCTATTTGGGAAAATTCTGCCGGAAGTGTGATTCGATTTGCGTTTAGCGTCATGTTCCTGCTCGGAAATAATTCTCAAGGGAAGATGATTCGCCGGAAATGTACCGGATAAGGGTTCGTGGGTATGACTACGTCACATTATTAACAGCCTAATTAAAACTCATTAAACGACGGCAGATTTTGACTCGTCCGAGCAGACGAGATCTAATCCTGCCGCGCGTGAATCACCGTGTATAATGAGCTTTTGAACGCACGTAACTTCGTCAAAAATATCAAGATCCCCTCTTTCTCACTAGAATTTAATTTCCGTGACACGTACTTCAAATGATAAAAAAATTAAATCATAGCAATTTGAACCAGACAATTAAAAATCTGTGTTGTGATAAAGCCCGTATGAAAAACTTTCTCTTTAAAAGTATATAAAAATTGATAATATATTGTCCCTTACTTCCATCACTCGGCCTGGATTTCGCAGAGATTCGGCCAATGAAGCAAAGCATAAACTAGAAATGCAAGAATAAGCTCAACGAGGCGAAGCGCTTCGAGGAAATGCGTGACATCGTTTTGACCAAGCCTATTTGTTTAACCCGGAACTCGAGTCCCCATTGTACGAAATTATTTCACGTGTATATACACACGTCGCCGGATCAACGTGCTCAGAGAACTCGACGCGTTATCCAGCCGAGACCAGCAGATAAGCAAAAAATCGTCGAAAGTGTGAGAAATACTCTCACGAAGTTGGGCTGACCACTTTACAAAAAAATTCCCCAATTACGACTAGAAATTTCAAAAGGTGAAATTTCAATTCTCCATTTTTTTACAATAAAGTTTCTAATTTACAAACTCATAAATCTCCTTGTGAGCGAATTTTGTGTCTGTAAAAATGATCCCTCTCAGTCTCCAAATTACAATAAAGAACTAATTATGCTCGACTTATAATAGAGCTAAGAGCATAATCGAGAGCGATGAGAAAAGTACACAAGATACCGAAATAATTGTCATCCTGATTCCTATCTCTGCATTGTGTCACTCGACTTTTTGTTCTCATGAACCTTTCCTTAAACGTGAACATTTCTTAAAAAAATTCTTGAAAAATTCTTGAAAAATTGAAGAACTACTTGGTAATTATTCTACTGGTTGAATTTGCAACTCACCTGAGAGGGACGATAGATCAAGAAGCGCATTGTGGAGATTACACGATAAACGATTCATTACAAGTGAATTAAGTAGATCGTAATTTACAGTTTTCCTTTTTCTGCGCGAGGAATATAAATTAATCGCGCAGTAAACGTTATGCAGAGGCGAACACTTATTCTCTTCTGTGTAATTCGTGAAAAATTAATTGAGATCTCCCTGCGTCGTCGCGGCGTGCATAATGCGCGAACTTTGCATATACTGCAATAATAATATAACGTCTGCCTCTCACGCACACGCACGCACCGTAGTCAAACGAGCAAAAGTGAGACAGAATTATAGATAAAAGTGAGACGGACATTCCATACGAGGCATAACGCTATGCTTTATCAAAACCGCTCATCGTGGCACATCCGGATTCAAATTACGCTTCGTGCTTACGCTTATGTTTATTTATCCAGTTATTAAAATTACATTAAGCGAAGTCGCTCCCTAATTATGCCGGAAGGTCCGCAAAACACGCATGTGCCAAACGAAGACTCCAGCCGCCCCCCAATCAAAGGCTTGTCCCATATTTACCAAGATTTATCATTCTCGCTGTGAAAAATGTAATTCGCAGGAAAGTTTTAATAATGTAATGTAAAGTGATTCCATTATAGTATAATATTGCACAAAAAGGCATATGTTACATAAAAGGAAACTGATTAGATATTGCAAAATGAAAATGCAACGATTAATCCGTGTTTGAATATTCAGTAGTGAAACGCGAGGATCATTCATCAGACTTTGAAAAACTTGCATAATATCGGTAGCATATAAGCATACATACGAAAAAAGTATAAAATGCAGAGATTTTATAAAGAACACGTTGTATACATTATAAATCGAAAGCAAAAGGTAACGAACCATATAGGAAGATTATGCTCGGAAATAAAGGTAATAATGAGAGAGGTACTTTGTATAAGGTTTGACACTTATTGTTAGTAAACACTTTGTGAAGAGCTACATTCGAAAAAAGTGTTCTGTATAAAAAATGCCTGCCATCATTCATCCCGAA
>JAUESI010000036.1:2611704-2630929 GCA_032275145.1 Synergus laeviventris
GGAAGTCCAATGACATTTCGTAAAATCCCTTAAAATTCCTTAATAGCTCCCAAAATTACTTAAAATCCCTTAAAACATCCTTAAATCTTTTGAAAAATTATTCAAGATTTCCTGATATCTCATTAATCTCTTAAAATTACTTAATATCCAACAAAATATTGTCCAATTTCCTAATATTATTTAAAATCCCATGAAATCTTGTTAATTCTCCTAAAAACACCTGGAAGTCCAATGAAAGTTCGTAAAATCTCTTGTAATCCCTTAATAATTCCGAAAATTCCTCAAATCTCTTAAAACATCGTTAAATCTTTTTATTGCAAAATCCATTAAAATCCCATGAAATGTCTTTAATTCCCTTAAAATACCTGGAAGTCCAATGAAATTTCGTAAAATCCCTTGAAATCCCTCAATAGTTCCGAAAATTACTTAAAATACCTTTAAACACCATAAAATACTTCAATATCCCATGAAAACTTATGATCTTTCTTAAAATTTCGTAAAACTCTAACATTATTCAAAATCCCATAAAATCTCATGAAGTCTCTTAAAATTTCTGAAAATCCGTTAATATTTCTATAAACTTTCAATCAAAATTTTGTAAAATTCGTATTCTCCGTCTTTGTAAAACCTTTTTGACCACGAAAATAATCTGAAGTTATAGTTTTAAAATTCGCAGAGCTCACACAATTCGTACAATTTCCAAAAAAGAAACCAATTAGGTTATCGACAACAATTAATGTGTTCGATATTTTCGAGATATATGGTAACATAATTTTTTGTTTTATATGATCATCAATGTTTTTATACCTAGCTCGTATACAAAGAGGGGATCTTATAAGTCTTTATTATCCAAGTTTTGGACAATGGCTCATAAACAATATCGAATTCCAGTTGACCTAATCGCACTTTCGAGTAACGGGCGCCAAGGTTAGCCCCCTAACTTGGACTAAGGTTAGCCAAATTACACCTTCCATGTCAGGTGAGGTGATTGATGCTCCAGCCAAAAACCGCACTCTTGACGTTTTCCAGGAAATTGAATAGCAAAACGTCAGACCCTCTGGAGTCGAGCTGGGTCCAAAAGCTAGTGGTTACAATTCGGAACAGCCTTATTAGACATGCATAAACAGGCGTTAATAATTCGTTCCACCAATTACCATTAAAAACTATCTCGTATAATTTTACGAGCTACTTTCACATTTACTTTTACTATAATGCTAATCTTCTAAATACAAAAGTCAAAGATTGAAGAGGGTGCTTCCGTTAAATTATGGTATATAAGTCAACTCTAAACTACAGTCAAGTCAAAATTGTAGCCAATTCAAAATTTACTGGAAATTCAAATAGCAAGGGACGACAGTAAAATATTATTAATTCTAAACAACAGTTTTGTCGAGTGAGCAAAACATTATTTTGCAAAGAAGATGTAAGGATGATGATGAATAAAGGTAAAGTGGAGCAACTGGATTTTATGAAGATTCCACAGAGGCCTCCCTTGGTGGAGAATATATGCACCAAGTAGATTCCAGGTCCGGGGCCAGGAGTCGTGATGCAATAAAATAGCGCCACCCACCGGGCCGTTCTTATCTCCCGAGCATCTTGGCAATGCCTCACTTTGCTCTGATCCTGGCTGCACGTCCGTGGGTCCACAGAGGGCAAGGGTGCATAATGAACTCGTTAATTAACTATCAGGAAGCTGCATCGAATCTGATAACGGTAGCCACACGACGCGCCATTCTCTGTCCTCGTATAGAGACGATTCTGGGCAAAATGACCTCTTGGTTTACATCAACCTTACAGGTGTAACAGCACCACCAAAAGTGTTTTTTGAAATTTACTATAGCTATTTAATTTGGTCATATATATTATAGTTAATTGCCAGCCTTGTCAAAAATTCTAAGCACTCATGTCAATTTGAAAAATCCAAAGACGTACACAGCAGCAGCTAATTAATGTTGCCAATGATACACGAAACATCGAGTGATCAAAAACGGTGAAATCAAGCTTCGTGACTATGATGGACGTGCTCGATAGCCCCGAAGGAGCTGATTGGGCAATTACGAACATCCAAACAATAATTCAGCGACGGAATCCTTATACCAGGTAGCAGGATTGAAATAGCTGTGAATTATCAGCTTGACTCTTAATTTTTATTCTCGAAATTTTAGCTTTAGGGGTAGTGGGTGCCCCAAGGGTTGATTTCGATCCGCAATACGGAATCGCAGGAAGCCCAAGCGCGTAATAAATCAGCGAAGGCACATTTAAAAGTGCATTAGAACATTCTGATTGATATGCATTTAATAATAGAGATCAAACGCCAGAAGGTGCTCGTCTAGGAAGTTTATGGCCGGTCGCCAAAATTCTGGACCCCAGTTTTTGATCAAGGGAGGACCCGACCTGGTTGCGGGTGGCTCTCGACTCTTGAAGAGCTTAATAATATGTTTTTATTTTAAAGGGCTCCCGATCCTTGTACATGTACACTCGATCCAGGGACGCCTAAGGCCCTTGGACGCCCTTTTCGCTCCTTCGGTTATTCCTCTTTGTTACGGTAGTCCATATTATGGACTCTACCTCAAAGGTATAATATTTTTTTCCGGTGTTGGTAATTAAACGATAATCATATATGAATTAGACTGACTTCAAAAGTTTCAGTTTATATGTTAATAATATGTTTCGAGACTTCTTGTACGTTGATTGTAATAGTTTTTACAAGTTTAACAAGTGAAGTGAGAATTTGTATTTGGTCGTATATTCAAATTCAAATTTCCGTTGGTCTGAACTTTGAATAATAGAAATAAATTACTTTTTTGCCAATTTCTGCGGTCAGGATTGATGATGTCTGTTGATATTAATACAAATTTTTTATTCCTCAAGGCGCTGAAGATCACAAGCCTTTAAAATTTGAAATCTTGTGTCCTATAATTGCTGTGGCTCCATTTGCATGATTATGCAAATAGCGGCAATTACGTAATTTTATTCATTCTCGGTACCTTTCTCATCTTTTACTATATCCTTCATTCTGTCGCTTCCTGACTTCAAATCATAATCATACAAATTAGGGAGCGGTAGATTACTCTAATGGCTATTTGTTGAATTAGGCCTTTAGTTCGAAAGAAACAGCTAAACAACGAAATCCCGCGTGGAAATTTTCAGCTGGCCCCTGAAGGGCCCTAGGTAGTTTGCCCGTTTACTATGTTGGTTCACGATGGAAAACCATGAAGGGCCAATGAAGGGGCCCTCTATAGATCCCATATACGACACTTTTGGCCCTTCTGTTGCCCAGATAGGGCATTTTTTAAAATTTCTTGTGAGTGTTAAATTTAGAGTCATTGGCAATTATAAGAGGTAACATTATGGCTAGTATTATATCATAAAGCATTTTTAATCGGAAAAAATTTTCGTTTAAACTAAAACTATTAAATTATACTATATACTAATTAAATTATTCATTTTTTATTTAACCGCTAATGAATCAAAATTTAATTCCCATAAAATATATTAAAAATGCAAGATAAAAAAGTATTCTTTCACTTTTTAATAACAATTTAATCTTCTCCTCTAAAAATATTGTTTTGGGTTATTTTCATGTTGGTGATCGAATTTAGAATTTTTTGGGGCGCGAGGCCCCAATGGGGCATAATACTATGGATGAGCAATTTTGTGGGGCCTCTAAAGGCCCAACATTTAAAAATGTCTAAGCTGGGCAATTTTGCAAAGAAAAATTTTGATCAAATCAAGCATTATTATAAAAGAATCACTTGGAAACTGGCATGGGAATTTGAATAGAAAAAAGGGCTTTGGAAGCGACAAAAAGTGTTTGAAAAGAAGAAAAGGAGTTTTGGAAAAGGACTGTTGCAAAAGGGGTGTTGAAAAAGGAACTTGAATGAATAATAGGGAAAATAATAGGTCATCATTCGCATTTTCGAAATCCACTTTTTCACTTTTTTGGCTTTTTCAGGAAGTTGACACCACGAGTTGAAAATGGCCCAACTGTTGAAAACGGCCATGTGGCGGCGCGGCGCTAGTATAGTAACTTTACTCTACTTGTTTTGACGATTAAATGGTTTTCGCATTGAAAAGTCGTTACAAAGTTATCAAAACGTAGAATTAAATAATCAAATAGCAATAAATAAGCGTGCAATTGTTTTAAAATGATTATTATTATTATTATTTATCGCATTAATTATGATGGCATGATTATAAGTTACCATATGGTTGTGGATTGTTTAATGTATTATATATATTTACAAAATAGAATGCGACAGTATGCTAGAGTTTCTATTTAGCTGATTCTAAAAAAGCCAATTTACAAAAAACGAAATTAGCGAAATTAGCTCACACCTAATTTTAATTTGAAAAATTGGAAAAATAATTTTCGATTAAAATGTGATTGATTTGTTGTCAACCAAAAATTAAAACATTTATTATTATAACTATAATAATATAAATATTTATCCATGTTAATTTTTAATTCAAAATAAAAATATTTTCATATTTTAACTTGATTAAAAATTATTATTCATGCAACTTTTATTTTTTGAGTAACGTGAATTTACCTCTTTTTCTATATATTAATCAAAATAATAAGTAAGTACATAATTCTTATTTATTAAATAACTCTATATACTATGTATAAAAAATTAATTTAAGCGGTTTTTCATATTTATTTTGTTATTTTCGAACATTTTTCCTTTAGGATTGCATAATTTTATAGAGCAAAGTTACTACTAGCGCAGCCACACGGGCCTTTTCAACTTTCGTGACACTTTCTTTACATTGAACAGGCCTCTTGAAAAAAATCAAAAATTCATTAAAATTTTTATTAATTTCAAAATAAAAATAATGACTGAACGTATTATTATTTTAGATATAGTACGATTCAATAGTAATATTATATTCTTTTTTGTTTCAAATCGTACAATATTTCCGTTAATGTTAATTTAAACAATAAAATTCATTATGACAAATTTATTTTCACATTATCCGAAAATCGTCGATAGATTTTTCATATCCATTTTTGCTCAGAAAGATAAAAAAAAACTTGCTTGTATGCAATTTTTTAAAAATAAAAATAGTTGAATGGCTGGGGTCCAAAACGGAGTAACCATCAAAATTTTCCAAATGCTCATTTCATATATTTCATGTATTCTCATATATTCTTATATATTCCACAATTTTGTAAAGTTTTGGACGCCAGTCATTCATTTGTAATCCAACTGTTTGACCATCTAGATGTTAAGTTTGAGTATCCATTTTTCTCCGTGTGTGGAATTAAAACTCTTTTGTTTCTAATTGCATTTCCATTAAGGAAACGTTCAATCCCTATTCTCTGAGGTCGAAGAGATCGAAAGAGTCCATAGAGCATGAAAATTTTCATCTGAAAAATACCTTGTAGATTAAAGTTGTCTAGAGATAGAATATAAGAAGAGAGAAAACTTCGAACGATCCGTTAATGGGTTTGAGGGTGTTGATGCCACGTTATCTCGATGTAAACGGAGCGATTTTATCCGTTTACCTGCCTCTCTTCGCAGAGACGATAGCAGTCCATGTATGACTCAGACTACCAATCCAACTCGATACTCGCGTTCGCGAGATTTTAGATTGCGTTTCCTATATAATGCCACCTTATAAAAGCTACAGCTGTTAAAAGGATTCTATTTCTACCTTTAAGATCCTTTATAGAATTCTAGATAGATTTAAACGATCCTGAAAAAATGCTTATTCTTCACAAGGTAAAATCATTCTTTCAAATTGAGATACTAGTTTATTTTAATTCATAAATATTCTAGGAAAATCATTCAAATAAAAATTATTTACTCTTGTCTTGAAATATTTGTGTTTTTTTAAAGAGAGTGTAAAGATAGGCCTCAACGAATTTCGAGGACGGTAATATAAATCACTTTTTATTATGTAACTGTCTCAAAGCAATAATTTGCATTTTCAAAAGTTGACGCCCATCAGATAAGGTCGCACTCTAAGCATTTCTTGCAGAAGCATAATATACATATAGGTAGTCATATACATATGAAGGTCCATCCTCTCATTCTGTCCCTTTTCAGCCTTTAGCTCGTGAGGATTTAACCGAGCTGCCAAATGGTTCCAGTGGTAATTTCGGCGTATACTGATGAATTTATGAATGGCGGGATATTTGAATGTTGCCAGAAGGGACGGCCTACGTCTAGCCCTGGCTCACTAATATTTAAGATGAGAGATTTAAAACTAGATGTTGGCCTCGCTCAGCCTGGTAGGATGTAAATCATCCAAACTCTAGCGTAACCCCTATAATCACTCGGAAATGGTTATGCATCTCTCTAGATGGGGGTCGACTAGAAATTTTGAAGCGGATTTTAAGAACGGATCCCGAATCGAGGACCCGGTCATGTACGATTATTTAGGGATCGAGATGCTCCTAAATCTCGTTGCAACTATTAACCTGCCATTTTTTTCTCGTCTATGTTTCCAAAAGGTCTAATCTAACTTTTAAAAAGAGGCAATAGCAGGCAATAGAGAAGTTAGAACTTGAAAATAATAATTATCATCAAAGGATCTCACATTTTCCTAATTAGAGATGATGGAATGAAGTATCTTTCAAAAAAAATCTTGAGGTTTTCATGTTGAATATTTTAAAGGACATTTATTAATGAAAAATTTAAGATGTTTGATATCCTGTCAGGATTCCTTTAGGAATTGAGTTGTTTCTCACTCGTTCTGTTTCCGTCTTTCTCTTTCCTTTTCTTATTCTATCAGTTTCTTCCGTTTGTATATATACTCATCTTCCTGTCGACATTTTGCGTAACCATAACGAAACGTCGAGCCCTTCAGGCGGAAGTGCGAACAAGTACACAAGTGGTGGTTCGAAGCGGAATATATAATTTGCACCTAATAAAGTAATGGGTACCCACGCTACTTTAATGCCGAGATCAGGCAGTCTGCGATTCCATTTTTAGAACTCAAGAACAGGGGAACTTTACATGAACGTCCCGTTATGAATGCAAATTTCATCAGATGAGTTCAAAACCATCAGCTAAACCTTTAATATATGATAAAATAATTTTTTAAGATAGAAATGGGTGTAGAATTAAATGAATATGGTAAATTCGATGCAGGACTTCGAGAATGGTTCACACCTTTTATTGTAAGCATGCCTCGTGATCGTGCCGTCATAAAATTATTATTGGATGTATTTTGAACATGCAATCTTGTACGATACGTGACCAAATGCTAATTTATCAAGTGAAATTTTGTGGGAAAGATTGCTGAACATGTAAGTCGGAAATCAGTATCTTTTTATACTTTAGACAGTATATTGTTTCAAAAGGAAAGATTATACTATCTGGGACCTGATGAGTCAGTATAAAAAAATTCCTTGTGTGACTTATCATGAATCGAGAGGATGATCTCTATATGATAGGCGTCCATTGACTCCCAACATTAACTCTGAGGACGAAAGAACAACAATTCGCCCTAAGTCGAGCTGAGCTGAGCTGCTGGTGATTCAGGTTCCTACGATGATCCTGCTTATTAAGTGGAGGCGAGTGCGGACTGCGGATGGATAGACGGGGCCGGTATTATGGTCCCG
The DNA here is from genome assembly GCA_032275145.1 of Synergus laeviventris. NCBI lineage: Eukaryota > Metazoa > Arthropoda > Insecta > Hymenoptera > Cynipidae > Synergus > Synergus laeviventris. The sequence goes on from JAUESI010000036.1 coordinate 2,619,281, forward strand.
TGTGCGGGAGAAGATGGAGATAGGTGGGTATATACTCATATACTTTCCATGGCCGCCGATCCACAAACCGCTATTATTTATATTAAGTTTAATGCAACTACGTGACTGAATCCTCAGCCTGCCTTGCAAGCCCGAGACCCGTATCATTAGTATACACCTATTATTGCATTACTTCGTGGTCCAGCCGCGTAGCCAGCTTGCAACCAAGTATATAGTTGATACTATATAGATACCTACCAACTGCTCAAATATGTATGTGTATAAATATTTTTTTTGTGTAAGTGTTATTGTGCATAGGTATTTGTACACCCTCTCGAAGATGACCTTCCGTTCAGGGGTGGAAGAGGCCACTGACGTCGAGAATATCCTACAAACTGCACTCCTCTTGTACATGTCTTTTCTCTCCTTTTTCAAGCATAAAATTATCCGTTCCATCCTCTCTCTCAAATTACCAGTCTTTGGTTCACACAGTCTCAGCGGCGATCTGTATGACATTTTTTCTTCTTATTTTTCATCATTGCGAGAGTGTCATTATGTTGATTTTTATCTTAAGACCTCTTTCATCTATGGTAATGTAGGTATATATTTAAATCATTCGAATATTCTTGTGATAACAGAATATTAGAGAGTGTAAAAAATACTCTCCCACGCCAATTTCTTTCTAAGCCTTTGACCACTCGCTGTTTGTAAGTATACCCTAAAAATGATTTGTACACAGTGCGAATGAAACGACTCTTAAAGTATAGGCCTGACATGATTTGTATAGTTGCGTCTGTTAGAGCGTTTCGCACCTGAATCATTTTGAAAACACTCTCATCGAACCCCTTCCTCTCCACGAAAATAAGAAAAAAAAAGCAAATTATTCCCAAAAGCTTGCTCTGCTCTTCGTTGTCTCGCATCCTCTCTTCCCAGGTTGCCCCGAAGGGTCATCGCGTAATTGGCGGCGATATAAAACACGATAATTATGCCGAAATGCGCGCACAGTTTCGCCTAATTGTCGGCATCCCTCTCTTGACGAAATTTGTTTGAAGAAACCATTTTTCACCTCGTAATAGTAGTGATTCGATTGCGACCAGTTATTATCGCCCCATAGACTGACCCTAAGTTCTTTTATTTTTATTCTCTAGTCATTAACTCTTTTGCCATTCCGACAAATTTGCTAAACAGACCTGCAAAGGTCTCTATGCCCAGTTCCATCAATCATTCTTTCAAGATGATGATCTTATGTCTTTGGAAGGTCATACCTTCCAGCTATGCATTTAAAACATTTTTTTATTATTAAATTAGATTTATTATTATTTTCTTATACTGAATATTAAATTTAAAATTTGATGAAAATGATAATAAAATGTATAAATATACACCGATATACATAAATGACAACTTTCTTTGTGTGTTTTTTGTTCTTGGGTGCAGTACAACGTAACTCGCGTTGTTTCACTTTCTCAGACTTTAAAGTCAATGACGGCCTATCATACATAAATCTCAACTCTTGACCAGTTTTGCAGCTCATTTTTTCCGTTTCATTTATTTACTTTTTTACTAACAAAGCAAATCTGTCATCAATCAACGATCGCATGCCGCGTTCACAAATCGAACGGCAAGAACTCTCCAATCTTTTTCCAGCGTTCTCGATCGGCGAACCAAGTCCGAGCGCGTTTATATCACGATAAATAAGTGAAATAAAAGGGAAACGATATTGCCGTTGACATAGAACGCGCCACGGCCCGCCGTACAGAGATAAGCATCGCGTATATAAAACGATTGGTGTGCTTTCTCGTATTTCTGCCCTTGTTCATATTTTACAAAAATCTACACTTTATTCTGAAAAACTGCCTTTGTTTTCGACACTTTTCAGATTTTTACGCAGCGAAATTAAGCGAAATGCATATTCAAGCAAACCTAAACGCGCACTATACGCACCATTTTTTTTATTTTTATTTTTTTATTTTTACGAAATTGGAAACATTGTTAGAATTTTTAAAAGATTGCGCAAAATTTCAAGGGGCTTCAGGATATTTCACAAAACTTTAAAGGAATTTATGCAATTTTAAGAGGTTTTTAAGAACTCTGAGGAATTTTAAGATATTTTAAATCATTTTATGGGATTAAAGACCTTTTTTTGATTTTTAAAAGGTTTTATGGAAATAGATGAGATTTTTAATAACTTTAATGGATTTTTGAGGATGTAACATTTTTTTAAATTTCAAGAAGTTTTTGAGATGTTCAAGAGATTTTAAAGGATTTTAAGGGATTTTAAATCTAGTCGTGGAATTTCGATGAATTTAAAGAGATTTCAATCGTTTTCTAAGAATGCGAAGAGAATTTAAGAGATTTCAAGTCCGTTTAAAGATTTGATGGCATTTTTAAAGATTTCATGAGATTTTACTTATTCCTAAAATATTTTGTAGAATTTTTATAATTTTATGGAATGTGATAAGATTTCAATTTGAATAGTAGAATTTTAAAAGATTTCAAGAAGTTTCTAGGCAGTTTAAGAGATTTTCACGAAATTGAACGAATTTCAAGAGGTTTTTATGATTTTTAAAATATTTTATAAGATTTAAAGGATTTTATAGTTCTTCAGTGGGATTTTATTGAGGGATTTCAAAAATTGTTTATGATTTTCAAAATATTTTTCGGGATTTAAAAGGATTTTGAAAGTTATAAAATTTTTTAAGATTTTTCTTTTTTTTTTAAAGATTTTGTAAAATTTTAAGGATTTTATAGAAAATTATAGGATTTTTAATTATATGAAGGGACTTTAAATTTTTTTAAATTTTAAGAGATTTCAAGTGATTTTAAACCTGTCATGGAATTTCGATGAATTTAAAGAGATTTCAAAGGTTTCTAAGAATTTTAAGGAATTTTAAGGGATTTAAGTTTTTCATGGGATTTCCAGGAATTTATGAGAATTTAAGTTTTTTTTTCAATATTTGATGACATTTTTACGGATTTTATAAGATTTTACTTATTTCTAAAAGATTTTGTAGAATTTTTATAAATTTGTGGAATTTGATGAGATTCCAATTTAATAGATTTTTACGAATTTGAACGGATTTCAAGAGGTTTTTAAATCTATTTATTAAAACCAATAATACATTGAAATATAGTATTCGAAGAATATTTTGTGAAATTTTCATGTAGATCGTCTCGGAAAAAGTTGAATTGCGGTGTCCATCATAACTCGGTGCTGCATCATCTTAAATCAAAAAACCAAAGTTCTTTCGTTAGATAATTGCTTTCCCCAGGTAACGATGGGGGCTTTTTTCGAAATTTCAATTTTTCGATTTTTGGGAACACTTTTAAGTAAAACACGCGTTTTTTGCGAAAAAAATCGGCATATTTGTTATTGTAAAATAAAAAATATTAACAAATTTGAAAAAAACTCTCCAGCGTTACCTCGTAAATTATGTACAGAAATAGTGTTCCAAATTTCCGAAGAATCGGTGTAGTAGTTTTGATGTTATGAGGGACACCGACTTTGAAAACACTGAGTTGTGGGAAAAACGCTTTTAAAGTTTTGAACACTAAAAAATTTGGAATAAAACGTTCATAAGCGAGTTTTATCGACTTATCTCACACTGAATTCAAAAATTGTTTTTGATTTACAAAATATTTTGCGGGATTTAAAAGTATTTCGAAGGTTTGAAAATTTGAAGGGATTTGTCTCATATTTTTAAAAGATTTTATAAAATTTTAAGGATTTCATAGAATTTGATGAGACTTTTAATTATTTTAAGGGACTTTAAATGTTACAAAATTTCAAGAGATTTTTGAGGAATTTTAAGGGATGTCGAAGATTTTCATGGAATTTTAGGGGACGAGGAAACCAACGCCTGTGATTATTTTGTTATCCTTACAACGTCAAGTCACTCAAAGGTCAATCATATATCCAAGAACAAAGTATATAAGATTTTCGAGAAATTTCGTTACAGCACTTTTTTAAGAGAGGAATATATGTTATTAATTAATTTATACAATTTGATCATTACAATTATACCTATTCTTACAATTGTCAGTAATTTCATGAAAAGATTTATTCAAGAATTTTGAATGGATTTAAAAAAATTTCATTTATTCCCTAAAATCGATTTGCATCATTGTAATATATACTGTACAACTTATTTGGTGGGATATTATTATTTACTCGTTCGGTATTTTTGTCATCAGAACAGACTTATACCTACCCTTAATTGTAATCTTCCTGAACTTGAAATCTGAGATTAAAGGAAGAAGAAAATGAAAGAGAATGCATACAATTATTATAGCGAAAAACAAATATGATCATAACCAATACAGTTTGCACGTGACGAGTTTCCTGTATCGGTGTAGCCGGAATAAGTGAGAGGTGAGAAATGAAGTTTAATTATGGGAAACTCAGTATCTTATAACAAGCGTAAATCAGAGACAATCTCTAACTGCAAAGTCGTAGTTGGCGGGAAAAAAAAAATTATACATGCGCGGCAATACTAAAGGCAACCTTCGTGCATTTTATACTTATAATATAACGGTCCGGTCACGAACCAGAAAGTTTCTCACGGACTAAAGATAAAATATCCGGTCTCCTAAAATTTTAATTGCAATCCATTCCTCAGCTTCGAATATAATTCACTAAATGAATCATCAGCTGCAGTCAACTAAAAAAGTTGCTTGAAATTCCAAAGCTTCTTGATGCAAGGAAAGTCTTGCATATTTTAAACTTTTCCACTTCTAGTGTATGTTAAATAACGCAGGATTTTTTTAAATAACAGGAAAAAACATGGTTGTATTTCAAATTAAATTTTTTAAACTCACCGACCCGTATTCTCGCACGTAGAGGCAGTGTCCGCATTCGTCTTCCTCTTGAAAAATATAAAAATATGATTATTGAAAAAGTCAAGTTCACAGTCAAATAATTTTTGAATTTTTAAATCAGAAGATAATTACCAGTTTATTGTACTCTAATCGCGTGATGTTCCCTGAACCTCGAACTCTTCATAGTTCCATAAATCGCACTTGGATTTTTCACTTTTTAATTCACACAATAGGGTATACTTTATTATTATTCTTCAAACTTTCCACGGAAAGTCTTTGAGTTTATTATTCGTGCTTTTTCGTAGTCATCATCGAACCCTTTGGACGCTCAGTAGGTTGCTCAAAGTTTACATTTTGTTCTTTATATTGTATCTCATTCCTGTTTCGACTCACGCTTATGAAAAAGTCGAGTTTTTAAAACAATCTTTCTGATAACTTTGAATGATTAACGTTATCGTTTTGATTATAAATAAAGTAAAAAATCCCACCGAATTTACTTAAATCGAGAATAATTCATATTATCATATTACATTAATTCCACTTTTTTTTATTCCATAAAAAATGTCATCATTTCTCTCACAGTAGAAATGGTAACATAGTGATGAATTACGCGATAAGTCACGTCTGCAAATCTAATCTAGACGAGATTCGGGTGGTCGAAGGTTGTTTTCGCAGAATCGAGCCTGCTGGGCAGACAAAGGAATTCGATTGGTCCTGTTTGGTCGGCGTCGATTAATAACCGCGGAAAAGCATCGCGCAGAAGTCCTAAGGATTTTCCAGTCACGTACGGATGGGCTGGAGTTAATTTACGAAATAAATAATATCTTCTTCTTGCGCTGCTTCACTGTGCGTCTTGGTGTGCAGTGGGTGTTGGGGAGGAGGAGGGGGCCAGGGGAGTTAAGAAAAGAGTGAGAAAAATATGGACGGAAACGCGGGTGTTGGTTAGGGGGAGAGACAGGAGGGCGAGACTCATAAAGCTGCCTACGTGTCGGGAGTAATGAGAGCCGGTGATTTTTCTTCCCTCGCATCAGCTCACGAATGTTAAGGGAAAATGAATATAGCCAGTAGAGGAGTCTGCGCAGATGTCTAATTTTAATATTACATATCTCAACACATCATTAATTATACTTTATTACATCACAGGATTAATATTTCGTTCTCGTTTAAAGATAAAAGAACACTCTTTTAACAAAATGTTATTTAATAAATAATATAAATAAATTAGAAGAATTCTGTTTATGTTTCTATTCTATTCCCTGCTACTGATATTGGGGAACTCCGGCGATTCCTTGGTCTTCCTGGAATTTACCAAGAAATAAGCAGACCTTGGAGGCGAAACTGAATGAGTGGGTGGATTGAACTTGATAAAAAAAAGGCATTGTGTAAAATCTTGAAAAAAAAAAACGAATGATACTCTAGCGACACGAGCGAGGAGCTGGGCAAAAAAAGCTTGATGAAATAGTGGCAGCAACGTGTGGCTTTATGTCCTTTAATGCGTGACGACGTTGAACACCCTCAAGGCCTTCAGTCATCATCGAGTCAATAAAAAAATGTTCTTCTATTTATAAGTCACTCACATTGAAAGGTCACAAAACATCAAATTAAGTTGATCTCTCTAGAAAAGAAATGTAATGATCAAATTAATTAATAAATTACACTGCATGGTCGGGTTTTTAAATTTGGTAATGATAAGCCGAAAAAAAATGGTGTAGAAATATTACTTTATTATTATTTATTATTATTATTATTATAAATATTACTCTCAATCTGAATTAGTAAAAATTTTAGTACTAAATTAGTCATTTTTTCATATTTTTATGACTTTCAAAAGATTTTATGGAGTTTTAAGATATTTTTAAGAATTATAATTAATTAACAATTTTTTGTAGAATTTTAAAAAGTTTCTAGGAATGTAAGTAATTTTCAAGGATTTTAAAGGAAATTCATAGACTGTATCAGGGAATTTAAACAAATTTCATGCGATTTTTAGATATTTTAGAGATTTTGACAAATTTTTAAGGAACATTGAACGAACTTTCGGTGGTTTTGAAGTCTCTCCATTTTAAACAATTTAAAAAGATCCTTTTGAGTTTCAAAAGATTTTGCGAAATTTTAAGGGATCAAAACTTTTTAAATGAAATTTTAAGGAGTTTCTAGAAATTTTAAGAAATTTAATGATATTTTTAGGACATCTAGAGATTTTGACAGATTTTTAAGGGATTTTAAAGAACTATTGGCGATTTTAAAGTTCCTTACGGAATTATAAACGGTTTAAGAAGATTTTGCAAAATGTCAAGAGATTTAAACATTTGTTCATAGAATTTTTATGGTTTTCGAGTAATTTTAAAGCATTTAATGAGATTTACAAAAATTCTTATGACTTCTTAAAGATTTTGCGAAATTTTAAATGGACTAAACATTTTTTATGGAATGTTAAGGGGTTGTTTCTAGTAATTTTAAGAAACTTAATAATATTTTTAGGAATTTTAGAGATTTTGACAATTTTTTAAGGGATTTCAAAGAACTTTTGGTGATTTTAAAGTTCGTTACGAAATTTTATTGCGTAAAATATTTTGCGAAATTTTAAGGGATTTCACGTAATTTAAAGAAATTTCATAAGATTTGCAAAGATTGTTATGATTTCTAAAAGATTTTGCGAAATTTTAAGGGATCTAAAAATTTACTAATTCATTTAGTAAGGAGTTACCAATTTATTTAGTTTATCCTTCTTACTAATGGAATTAGTAACTTTTTACTCATTTATAGTAAACGACTTCGCACCATTTGATTAGTAAGAAACTACTATTAATTAGTAAAATTTAACTAATTCAGATTGAGAGAGTATACTTTAGTAATATTTCACAGAATTAATTATACTTTATTGAATTCCAGGAATGCCTTACTATTTTTTCTTTATTTCGGCATATGCTTTTGAAACTCATCCGAAATTAATCCGAATGAATTGGCTGCACAATCCTCATTTCCTCGATCAGTCATTGGTGACCGATGTAGGTATTAATATCCTAGCAGGACGTGTTTTTAATTCCGCATAAGTCCTTAGGTTCGTCCGTTCGCTTTACTTGGTTTTCTCCGGGGAGAAAATGTTATTAGCGGAAGCATTAATCAGAGGAGCGAGAGAAAGCTCCAGTGCAGAGAGGGGTGTGATATGAAACGAAGGAAAACTTAGTGAAGCCACCCTCCACCCCCAACGCCAATCCCAACCCCAACCAAGGTTCCTCAAGCCTCATGGCAAGGAATACCACCCCTTCCGTCAACCTTTGACGTCCCCCTATCTTGGAACCCTATCCGCGAGAAAAAGGAAGGGCAGCGCCTCTGCGCGGTTCCCAGATAAAGCGCTGTAATGAAAAGATGGCGTCGCGGGGTAGCTCTACACTTTCCAACCAAGATATGGGGTGCAAGGGGGTATAAGAGGCGGGGGGAGGAGAGGGGCTGCTTTAGTTCGCTCATCAGAAACCACTGCATGAGTCCGGGCTCAAATGAAATTGCCGCTATAAAAATGATGCCCGTGTATATGCCCCGGGTATTAGGTTGCCGGGAGTGGTGCCGCGTGCAGTCTCCCTGGGATTCGCTTCACGAGCTGCACGTCCAAACTTTCACGGAGTTGTCTTATTTTTCAAATACTACACAAACTAGACTTAGAAATTATTAATTAAATTATAATGAAATTGTAATAAAATTGTAATAAAATCATGATCGTGGCGGAAATAATAAAAGATCTGGCATGGATCAACGAGGGCGAGAGTCGAAAAATATATACACAAAACACATGGTATACACATAAGAAAACTTGATCTTTCTTTCAAAAGTAATTTCTCTAATTGCTACAGCAACATTAAATTCCAAACTCGTCAAGACTCGACAATAACAAACTAATTGTCAATAATAATAAACACTACAGAAATTCTCAAATTAGCTAACTTCTAAGTATCGTACAATCTCCTTTTATCCTATTTTCTCTTTTCCAGAGCACTTTTCGAATCACAACCATTCTAGACTGGCACATATATATAAGAACAATAAAAACTCGATTTCTTTCTAAAGCGTAAATGCCATTCACATTTTAAAAGCCGCATTCAAATGATCCAACCAGCTTTCCAGCACGACGTCTTTTGTTCAAGAAATGCAGAAACATTTGGAATCGAAAGCTGGTTATCGTGGGAAAAAGTGCAAAAACTATAATGCCACTTTTCCTAGTACAAATACTCGGGAAAAGAGAAGGCGGACGTACGACCTTTTATCCCCTGATTCTTCTTGGAGTTAAGCCGTGTGTGGCGTGCGTCAGCTGTAATTTATTAGGTGGACAGGGCAGTTTAGTAATTAGTCGTTTAATTGTAATGGGAGAGGCACCGTTCCTGGGACACGATGGAGTCGTGGAAATCGTGACGTAACTTGTCTTCGTAATCAGCTATAGTAGTCGGTTAACTCGACTCGGCTACTTTTTACTTTTTTTATCACTTGAAATCGATTTTATTAATTTTATCGTGCACTCCTACCAAGGTTCTCGCGCTACTTGGAAATGAAATTCATTATCCAGGCTGTCGTTGCCTTTTTCATATCCCGCCACTCACTTGGTTCGTTGGGAACCCTCACGAACATCATTTTACTACCTGAGAAATGGGAGGCTTAGATTTTATGCCGAGACTAACGATTTAACTAGCTACTCAAACGTAAAAAGTTCTCATTACTCTTGCGAGATTGGGTACATGTTTTGCATACGCTGTGTTGAAATTTTTCTTTCTTCAACTCACCGCTACATAAATCAGGCTTTTTCTCATAATTATAGATAAATCAACTCAATGTTTTATTCAAGAGTTTACAGTCCTATTCCTTTCACTTTTTTAATACCAATTTTTTTACGATGCTCATATAATTACATAATTATTATATTTCGAATTACATTTAACGCCAATTATTGTATTTTGCAGCGCGTGATATTATCTGGGGATGAGGAGTGAAGCATCAGTTTCTAGAAAATCTCTGCAAAAGCGAAACGATATATAAAAGGTGAATGAACGTGACAGCGGCACAATTTCTTCGTCATTCCGACAAAAAAAAAAAACTCTGGCAGAGGAAGAAATGGGGTACGGACGTAGGAACCGAAGAGGAACTGGTCAAGGAGAAACAAAACGTCGTTCTTTCCATTTAAGCCTGTTTCCTCGGAACATCAAAGCTCCTTGCCTGCTTTTCTTTTCGTCCGCATTCAACGCGTTACAAGAGCACGCGTCTAATTTGACGAGGCTCTCGTTTATAGTCTTTTCTCATGCGTGCCTCGTACCTAGTATCCACGATCTTTTCCACGGATCCTTCCATCTCAAACAATACAAACCTCAGACACTTGAACCAGCCAATCAAAGCTTTCGAAACAAATCTGAACAAAATCCGATGGAATCCGTCATTTTATTCCTCATCCACATCTTGCACTGGAAAAAGCATACCAATATGGAAGAGGTGTTAATGTTTAGGTAGGACATTGTTAACGAAGATCGAATACCATATGTGGATTATTATCTTCAGCTACTTGCAGCAGCTACTGAAGAATTGAACTCCATCAAGCAAGATCCTCCACGAAGACTTGCAGAATAGCTCAGTCGAGGTTAATAGAGATCGCGTCAGTCCTTTCTCTCTACATAATATTCCGCAGATGCTATGCAGTAGCAATAAAACGACATCCGAAGTACCTCTGCCAATCCTTTTCACCACGGGGTTCACAATCCCTCGCCTTGTATGATATCCACTTGCAAATTAATTTACTATCACTTCTCTTTACATTCACGTTCACCATGTTCTTCCTCAGCTTATATTAAGACACAGATATGCAATTATGCAATTATGCTATTCATGATGGAATAATCTCCCATTTTTAATGCGGAAATTGCATAGTTCAAATTCCATACAAATAATACCGAAGTATACATATATTAATTCTTTATCATTTGAACTTAGCGTAAATTGGTAGTCAATGCGCATTTTGGAAAGTTAACAATATGATATGAAAAAATATGTCTTCCTTTATTGTTTCATTTCCTTATAAATCGTTTCGAGCTGCACAAAAGAGTGCAAAGTAAGATAGTGTAAATTAGATCGAACTTTTCTGGCTCGTCTTTCTTGGATCGTTAGGCAGCACCAATACCCATTAATCTAATCGAATCTATCGTGTAACGAGCCCTAATTCCAAACCGCGTAATCGGTAACGGTATAGAAATTATCCTGTGAACAAGCAATCCTAATTGGTTCAAGCAAGCACGAAATCATTTTCTCCTACTCTTTGATCCAAAATAGATGAAAATACCCTTATTTAATTTAAAGACTTTTGAAAGTTGAGAATCTTCCGTAAATCTCGAGACTTACTATCTTTTGTTAGTTTACAATGAACCTGGTCAAGATCTGGAATAGTATATCAATGAATCTTTCCTTTTTGACTGGTATTTACACTCTCAATCTGAATTAGTAAGAATTTGACTAAGTAAATTAAGAGCCTTACATTTGACTACTAAATTAGTCATTTCTCCACTTTTTACTAAATGAAATACTAATATAAATATAAATAATATAAATAATATAATAATATATATATAATATAAATACCTATATATTATCAAAGTCAATTAGAATTCAATTACTATGATAAAATGCGATTTTAATGGACTTTGAGTATTTTGATGAATTTAAAAGTTTTTCGTCGAATTTTATTAACGGATATTAAAATTTTTTTATGATTTTCAAAATATTTTATGGAGTTTTAAGATATTTTTAAAAATTATAATTAATTAACAATTTTTCGTGGAATTTTAAGGAGTTTCTGGTAATTTAAAGATATTTTCAGGAATTTTA
>JAUESI010000036.1:2675170-2685728 GCA_032275145.1 Synergus laeviventris
TACAATCAATAATTAATTAATTAATGATTATTATTATTATTGTTATTAATAATTATTATCTTTACGTTGACGTGACATATCTATTCTTGGATTAATTATTTGTAATATTTGATTACTTAACTATATAGTTAATAGTATTAAACTGAAAATATATCCTCACCATCCTGAAATCTGAAGCCAACTGATTTTCAGGAATTTCAAACGATTTTAAAAGATTTCAAGTCGTTTTAAGAAGTTTTTAAAGAATTTTAAACGATTTCAAGATTTTAAAAAAACAAAAAAATTTTGTTAAAGATTTCAAGATATTTTAAATGATATTAAAAAATTTTGAAGGATTTAAAAAATATTTAAGGCAATTAAAAGGATTTTAAGAAAATTTACAGATTTCGAAATTATCAATATCTTCTATATGATTTCAAAGGATTTTTGGGAATTTGAAGATTTTTAAAGTGATTTTAAGGTATTTGAACAAATTTAAAAGAGTTTCAAAATTTTCAAGTATGTAATTTCAAAACATAAATATTTTTAGATTTTTAAAATATTTCTTTCAAGTATTCTGGAAAATCTTTTAAAATCGTTTGAGATCATCAAAATTCAAGGAATTTTTTATGGCACTAAATAATTTTTATGTATTTTAAAGGAATAATAAAAAATGTTAAGATTTGCAAGTTCAAAGGTATCAAGATATCTGAAAGGATTTCAAGAGATTTCAAATGATTTAAAAGTATTCCAAATAATTGTTTAAAGTTGCAGGATTTTGAAGTAATTTGAAAACAAAAATTGTTGAGAATTCCCTATTTTTACCCGATATTTTATTTATATTTTTATTTTATTTTATTTTTTAAATATGGCTAAATGAGACAATTTCTACAATTCTGCAATAGAAGTTATAATTGAATTTTTTTTTAAATTTGAAGCATTTATTTACATAAGATTGCAAATGAATTTAATTATACTTTGATTTTTTAAAAATGTTACTTAAGGATTTTGCAACATCTCAAACGTTCATAAAATAGCAATATTTGAGACCTTAGAAAAGGCTTTCTATATATTTATTAACGGAAATTTGTATACAAAACTTGTTGTTCAATTAAGAATCGTTTTCTAAAGAAGAAAATGGAATCAGATAATAATTTATACGAAAAAAAATCAATTATATTCACTTATTAGTGCAATAAAAATATAATTCTAAAGTTAAAATATCATATTATGATACTAAGGAAATTTTGTGCAGAAATAAAAAAGAGTAAGCGGCACCGAAAATTCTCTGTTTTCAGCAGCTCTATTATTTAACTTATTTAAAAATAAAAAAATACGTGTCCTCTATTTTTACAAGATCTACAATATAGTAAAGTACTATGTAAAAAATTCTAAAGTGCTTTTTTGGATCACCCTACTATCCATCTACATCTTGTGACATTTAAATTAGAAATAAACCATAATAGACTAAATCAACATCTGTCTCTTAAATTAAATATTATGCTCCATCAAAATTCAAATAAACATACACATTCTGAATGTGTAAGATGATAAATTGTGTGTCAGAAATTTCCAGACATTGTAAATTCGCAAAAAGTCTAAATTGATAATACCCAATTGTATATGTGGCGTGTTTACGCGAAAGGCAAAATAACGACATGGGCACATCGCCAGGAACCGTAAATTTCGCCTAGCGAGAAAAATGGCCCGAATGCATCTTCCTCTTATTTTCTTGTTCATCTCTCTCCGAATAAACTTCACTCTTTATTTACCCTTTGAAAATATATCAAGGATAAACATGCTTTTCAAAATTGCAATACAAAACTTATCATATAATATATATCATATACCGTAGCATAGTATATTCTAGAATAAATGGAAAATATTTCGATCTCCATCTTTCATATCACGAAAGGCAAATTCATAATATTTCTGCCTTCGTGCAGAGTTCACGGCAGTTATCGTGAAAATCAGTCGGCAAATTTATCGTAAAGGGGCAAGAGTGAGGGGGAATTTTCTCTATGAAATATATCGCGAGCCACGCCTCGTAACTCTTATCAAGATGGCGCCGCGACGCTGAATATTCGTACGGGTGTACCTTTCTGTGTAGGATGCTATTTTTCTCTGTGTAAGTGTATGAGACTGTATAGGTTCTGTGTAAAAGTGGATGTGAGTGTGCAAGAGTTCGCAAAACGAAAAGGCATTTCTCGAGCTGCCGCACCAGCACGGACCTTTACTACTTGCTGTCTGACTCTACAATTCTATGCCCTTCAAGCTGCACTGATTTTATGTATTACCTGATTTTTCCTTCTATATTAAACATCTACATTCTATTAACTCAATTATTCACCTATATTTCTCGCTCAAAATTTTCCAGAGCAATTTCAAATTTCACCTTTGAGTTTGCTAAAAAGCCTTGTTTAACAAAATTAAATATTCAGTAACTCTAGTGAAGTTGTTCCCTGATGTTGAATTTATAATTAGACTAGTTTCAAATTCAAGTAAATATTTGGAATTTAAATTTGTGTTTAAAAAACTTAAATCGGAACTTTTTAAAAATAATCATATATATATATATATATTATATATATATTATATATATATTATATATGTATTACAAAGCCATTTTTAACCCGCAGTCTAATTTCCGCCATATTCTTCAAGTCGAAGTTCCACCCCTGAGCCGATTGATTCCCTTAAGCGGGGATTGGCTCTGGGGGATGTTAAAAAAATGGCAGGGAGCGAAAAATGCCGGGCATCTGCATACGAGCGTCGGGACGCCTACGCACCGCATAAATCTTGAAACCGCGGCGAGAAACGTCGCGGTGATATCGACCAATCGTTGCCAGACCTGCGTACATCAGAGTGCCGCCTATAGGCCACCCCTAACCTGCCTGCCACCCTCGGCCATATTGTAAAATATGGATCGTGGAGGTGTACAACATCCCACCCCCACCCCCAGCCCCACCAACCTCAACTCGACCCCTCCATTTTACCTTCCATATCCAACCAAGGGCATTCAATTTTGAAGCCTCTGAGGCGCTACTTCCTTCTCCCTAATCAAATTCGATAACAATACTTTTTTCATATTTATTGCTCAAAACGGTTCTGAATAAGAAATGGAGATTTAGGAACAAGCGTGGGTTGTTTATTTACTTTCCTTGTATTGTATCGTATTGTATTGTAGCGAAATACTTTTCCAAGTTTTACGATTTGGTAATGTTTGACTAAAACTTTAGTGGAATTAAAGTTGAAAAATACTAAATAAAATATAGTGAAATACAATAATAATTAGTAAAAAGTATTTCAAAAAGCAAGTGAAAACCGGGGGATAAAGGTAGAAATGTTTCTATAATAATACGTTAATGAAATAACAACATTTCCCCTCTTTTCCTTAGAAGCAGAGCATTCTAATCTTTATTATTCGAGATGATATCTCGTAGAAATCCGGAGAAAGTACGCGCTGGCCAGAGAACATTACATTCTTTGTACTTAGTCTCTCCTCTCCACCCTTCGCTCGTCAGTCTCCCCCCTTCCAACCCTCCATCGTTCGCTTATTTTCCCTCCCTCTATTCTCGCGTTGAGTGAAAAGTTTTACTCGGGATATTACGTCTCATCCTCTTTCACGAACGCGCCATAGGATTCCTTCCTCTTGCCTTTCCTTCTTCATCCCCTTTCACCCTGCACCTTCTTCAGCATCGCATTTCATCCCCTACTCCTTCGCTACTCTCTTCCATAAAGAGAGAGAGGACACGATTCCTCTAGCCTTCGTATCGGAGGAACGAGCGAAAACATAATATCATTACTATTTCGAAGTCTCGTTTTCTTATGAGTTGAAGAGAGGACATAATGTAGCCTCGGACTGCGCGGTCCTTTGTTTGCCATTTCAATTGTTTCACAAGAAAACGCTTCGCCGTTTGCTGCGCGCTCCTAGAAAGCACGAAACTTTTCCGGGCGTCTCATGCTCGTGAGGATACGGTCGAGTGTGCTTATTTACGACGATGGACATTTGCGAAATGATCGAGGGCGACCGAGATGAGAATAAGATGAGAATTATCTCCGATGCTGAGAAGATTATCTCACAGAAAAACTTCCCAAGAAAGTTGCACATGAACGATTATATATTATATGAATCCTATAAATACCAGACTAATACTAACCTTTGAGAGTTTTGTTATGGAGCTTGTCTTCCATATTATTTTGCCAACATTAATAGCATATAGTTCGCGTGAATTAAAAAATGTTACGGCAATTAATTTCTTGCTTAATAATAAGTAGAAGAAATACGAAGGAAAGAAAGAAAGACTTTTCCAAGCTTATAATGAATCGGCTTTCCGGTTAGAGTTAATCCTCAATCTTAGTACAATTCTTTTCTCATTCTCACTATCCTCGGATCTAAAGGAGCAACAATAAGTTTTTGCGATCCAGACTCTGCCATCCTGATTGATGCATCCGCTCTAATAATTCATTTCCACCAGGTTCTAGACTCGAGTGCACTTTTACATAATTCTAAGAATCATCCATTTAAAATTAAACAGCTTATAACTGGAAGTTCTTGAGAGGTTTGAGTGTTCGATACTCGAGACACGGAGCTGGAGCCGCTCTCGGACCCTGATTTATTAACTCGGCCTCGGTACGTAGCCTTAATTATTTAAACATTCATCGTCGTGCGGCGACAGTGCAGGATAGTTCTTGCGACCTCCTCGTAATCTGTATCGAGAGATCGAGAGGTCCAGAGACAAGTATACATATTACATATACAATTATACATAGATTTATATATATATAAAGATCGGTGGGAGTTGAAGTGGACAGCCCCGCCATAAGGGATACCGTGAGAATTGGAACTATAGCGCGACAACGTGTGTGTAGATCTCTCTCGACTAGGCTAGCACCAGAGGAGAAAAACTTACCTTCATTATGCCAACGGCATCGTAATAATGGTTAAAATCTCCGTAAATGGAGCTCCTGCCTGCAGAGGTGCATTTTTCAAACAAGATATGCGTGTTGATGAATCGGACTTGGATTATAAGCATTTAAAATACTGCTATTCCAAAACATAACGAGTCACAATATCGTAAAAAACTTTCTGAACGTTTCTGTTTGGAAACCGAAAGTACTTCAAGCAAACTTCTCAAGATCGCCTTCGCCAATTACATCATCTTATGGAGTCGACAAAGCACTTTCTTAAAGCTTTTATGTTACAACCATTTTTTACACTCTTATTTTTAAATATGAGTTCTTGATTTTCAATCAAATTCTGACAGGAAACTTTATATTTTCCAAGTACAATCGTGTCATTGTGTATAATTATATGCTTCTTATTATAAGAGAAGTAAATGAAGATTCTTGTTTTAGTGGAGATTAATGCTGGGAATTTTAAAAGTGGAAAACATGAAAGATACAAGAACAGAAATTGCAAAACAGATTAAGTTTTCCTTTTTAGAGGAACTGTGATCTGAAGCCAATTAAAGTCAGTGAAATGCGGCGTTGGAAAAAGTGGTGAAGAGATCTGATGAGGTCGCGAGAAGCGCGAAACGTCCAATCGCAAGTGAGTAATTGCAGGGGCCGCATTATTGAATCGGCATGGTACGTAAACGTCTAATGAATAATTGCCAGGTAATTATGCTGAGATCGTTCACGAAGCGTTCTGACATATGTGTGCACCTATGTATCTACGACTACAAGCAGCTATTTCCATCTCGACGGGCAAAACATGCTTGACAGCGGTTACTAATAGCTGGAAACGAAGATTCTGCAGCTGCCGAGAACCGTCTCTCATTTTAATTGCAGCCACGGCCGTGGGTAAGCTTCTCTTTAATGCACGTTTATACAAGATCGAGAGACGAGAGAGACGATCTTGATTCTCGATCGTTTCGTTTTCCTTCTCTCATTCCAGCTATTTAGTGCGAGCAAAAACTCTCAATGCGATTAAACTTCACTGAGTTACCGTAACCGATTTCCCGAGGAAGATCGAATTTTATTCTATATGATAGTATGAATTCTTTCTATATTCTTTTCAATCTTTTAAAATCATATCTAATATTTTCAACTTGAAATCTTTTGACTTTTCATCAAGTTCATGAAATCAAAAGTTTCGGAAGTTTTCAGTTTCTTCAATTCTTTGAAATCCCTTGAATTCTTTTTAAATATCACTATCCGTGTAGGTAGATTGGGTTAGATTTGTTAGACGTGAAGTCTGACAAACTTTTTTTATTTAATAGCAATTTCAAGAGATTTTAAGGAAATTCAAAGAATTTTTTTAAGAGTTTGAAAGAGTTATCCAGAGGATGTTCCAGAGATTTTTATAGATTCTTAAAGGATTTCATCAGATTTGAACTGTCTTAAAGAAATTTCAAGGGATTTTAAGAGATTTAAAGCAATGTCTAGTGATAATATAGAATTTCTACTAGTAAATAAATGAAAATTTTGGTTTTCGGGAGGCAACGGGACAGCCAATCAGACAGCCATTGAAGATAATCAGTTAAAAATACCTTAGATACTTAATTTTGAATAATGAGATAATCAGGCTGTACTACTCCTTGAAATATTTAAGCTCTAATTTTTTTAAGCTTCTTTTTTTATATGGTTGAAATTTCAGACGTCTAGTCTGACGATTTTTTTTACAATTACAAAAGTTTAATTACTTCCATTTTTTCTTTTCTTTTTTTTTTTTAATTTTTTTCTTCGGTATTTTAAAAGATTTCAAAGATAAAAACAGTTTAAAGTTTTTCAGAAAATTTCAAGGGATTTTTAAAAGAGTTTGAAAGAGTTATGAAAAGGATGTTGCAGAGATTTCTTCAGATTTCAGATAACTCTTTTCAACTCTTTCAAAAATCTCGAACAACATGATATAAATTTCTGCAAGTAAATAAATAAAAAATTTTTGTTTTGGAAACTTTTTTACTATATCTTTATTCCAATGAATGTAAAAAAATCGTCAGACTAGACGTCAAAAACTTTTAAAGCAAAATTACTCAATAGTTTTTAAACTAAAAAATTAGATCATTTAATTGTAAATTCGTTAACTACTTTGTAATCTTTATTAATGTAACAAAATTATTAGAGTAGACGTCTGAAAGTTTAATCCAATTATTTCTAAAAATTTTAATCTTTTCAAATTCTCTCATTACTGATTTTCACTAAAATACAGAAATTTTAATATGGATCTGATCGGGGCCCTATCTGGCAGAATTTGGAGCACATCGGACCATCTAGACGAAGCCAGACTCGATTTGGCAACCAAATCTGGTCCAAGTTTACTAAAAATGGTTGATCTTGAAGCTATCTGATCCGGCTCCAGTCAGAGCGACGTCATTTTTCCAATCTCAGCCACAGATAGTATGCCTGATCGGGGCCTGCCTTGTGGTAGGAAACAAATTTAGAAATTTTTGCAGGGAATTACACATCACATTTCTAGTGTCTCTTTAACCTATAGAAACAAATTCACCCTAATAATTCTTCCCCAAAAAGCAGCCAAATAGCAAGACCAAGGAAGGAACAAAACCATGACAATGCTGAAGGTGCTTAACTGTCAGAAGAGACTTTTAACGAATTCCATGTACATGGTAGCGGGGAAAAATCACGGTGTCCAGGACCAGTACGTGATCTCGACGCGTGAGAGGATGGGGCACAATAAGGAAAAGAGAATCGGGGAAGGGGGAAAAGCTCAGAACCTTTGAGAGAGAAAGTAAGAAGGAAAAGGGGGGAGGCATCTAGGGGTTGAGAATTCGCTCGGTGGCGTTTGCAGAAGCGAGGTGGTCATTATATTTTCTCGAAGCGTCGCGGAGGAGCTTAATCAAGGCGCTAGCCGAGCGGAATCAGCAAGAAGCCCATTAGTATAACCCTCTGTGTGTTCCTTCCTCTCTCCTATTCCACTTGCCCCTACAGAATTTACTCCCGTTCGCCACCCTTTCTACTTGCACACACTCTGGGGACTCATTGTCCAACTTAATAACCGCAACTTTTAATTGAATTTCTGACTGACTCGAATCAACTTTTGGTCGAGTCCTCTGGACTGATTGGCACGCTCGTCCACGTCGATTACTCACCTGAACGAGTTTCCTTACGCTGATACATCTTCTCTCGATTCTATTTCCCCATCTTTCAATCTTCCTAGGCGCCCCTCAACTGGAAAGCTGATTCCAGAATGGCAAGTTTTTTATATTCTGGAGTCGATTACCCTTTAGAGGGTAATCGTTAGCTTCCAGAATTATGAGCGAAAAAGGTTTCAAATTTACAATTCTACAAAATGCATGCTTCATTGTTTTCTTGGGTCGAAATAATAAAACTTTTTAAAAGAACGGAAATTTTATTTTATTTTAAGGTCATAAATTACAATCGGGGATTCGCTTAATTGCACTCTTATTCTCTAATTGCCAGTTTAGTCTTTATGTAATCGATCTGATCCGTTTGTATTCGTTATCAGCAATTATCAGTTTATATGTTCGCAGTTAATACTCGTTTGGGAATAAAAACCGAAATAATAGCAGTGATATCGAAGATTTTGAATTGCATTTTTCTCCGTGTAGTTTTAATTTAGACTTAATTTAAGCAATCTTGACAGCTGACTTTTATATGCAGATTAGGTCTTGATATCCAATTTGGTTTTCGACAACAATTTGTCTTTTTTAAGATAGGTAAAATTTAAGAAATCTTCTAGCTTGAGAATCTTTACAGTTCCATCTTTAATAGTAAAGAATTTTGTTCTTCATACATTTGTTCCTGCGACCTTGATTAATTTTTTAATATCGATATAAGTGCTAGCTCTCTTTCAAGACTTTGAAGGACTTTCAAAAAAATATTTGCATCATTTATCTCATCTTACCCAGAACCAACATTTCAAAACTGCAATATAACTGTATGGTATTATTAAGATCCATCGATAATCATTCATGAAAAGTAATAATAAAAACGAATTTTATTCAATTTGAAAAAGACTACAGTTAGCCAAGAATTTCTTTCCATAAAATTGTATCTCTCTCTAACTTGCAGGAGAATAAGTGGAGGTTTAGAAATTATAACCAGGATCGAGTGATATACAAACAGACAGATATCTAATAAATCAGACTGCTTCCCTTCGAGTCTGAAAAACAGTAAAATTATTCCTTAACCACGTTGGAACGAAGACTCAAACCGTTAAGCTGTGGAGAAAAGCATGAGCGCACTAAGACAACCGATTATCTGTAAGGAAAAATCTTAATTCTTAGGATTCACCGATAGACCGGTTGCAAACGAAGAGGAGTCGAGTTGAGACAAAAAGTTTCACAGACACACCTTTAGGAAATTATAACAAGAAAGTAACAGACGCTTAAGGCTAAATCGCCATTACGGACTCAAAGATCTCACAGGTTTTGTAAACTTTAGTTTTTAGAGAGCATTGATTTTTAAGCTTCGTGCAACACGCTTTTTAAATCGGCGACCAGCTGGCATGAGAGGTTTTTCAGAAAGTGTAAAATGCAACGGGATAGCCAATCGGACAGCCTTTTAAAATATTCAGTTAAAAATACCTTAGATACTTAAGTTTGAATAATTCTTTTTTTTATGTGGTTGAAGTTTCAGACGTCTAGTCTGACGATTTTTTTTACATTTATTAGAATAAAAACACTTTTTTAACAATTTCAATGTTCCCAAAACATAAAAGTTTAATTTCTTTACTAGCAGAAATTTACCTGGCATTGCCCGGGATTTGTAAAAGAGTTTGAAAGAGTTATGAAAAGGATGTTCCAGAGATTTCTTCAGATAACTCTTTTCAGCTCTTTCAAAAATCTCGAACAACATCATATAAATTTCTGCAAGTAAATAAATAAAAATTTTTAGTTTTGAAAACTTTTTTTCTGTATTTTTATTCCAATAAATATAACAAAATCGTCAGACTAGACGTCTAAAACTTCAAACCAATATTTTTGCAATCCTTTTTTTTCTACCACTTTTTCCACTCACTTTTCCAACCTTCCTTTACAAACTCTTTTTTAATTCTTTTTTCTCATCCCCTTTCCCTTTTCATCTCTCCTAGTCCCTTTATAAAGACGACCTGTATCGTTACTCATATTTTTTCTTGTCTTCTTTTTTAGCAAAATTACCCAATAGTTTTTAAATTTAAAAATTAGAGAATTTAATTGTAAATTCTTTTACCACTTTGTAATCTTTGTTGAAAGATGCTAGCGATATTATAAGACGTTACATCCTGCATAACACGTGATATTTAGACTCGACGTAGGTGGCATTGCAGATTTTGCATCAAGTCACGCCTTTCTCGTTGCATTGGTGCCAATGCATGCTCAGGTGCATCGCCTTTGTGAGACCGTGCCGAGTCAAATGCTGATTGAAGATAATTCATTTTAATCGATCCACCCCCTCCATATTTCATTCTTGCAAAACGAGCCCTAAGATACACTTGATAAATCTGTGATAATGAACAAAGATATTCAAATGTACCGGTAAACATAATATGGAATCTGATTATATATATTATTAATATTCCGAAGCCATTATTTTTGCATGTAGTTAAGAAATTAAAATTGTTTTACAACATCGAAGTTCCTTCATGTATATTAGAAATAGCGAAAATATCTTATTC